>JARQOD010007671.1:0-37943 GCA_033576555.1 Oophaga sylvatica
ATGAATATCAAGCTTCACGGTTACCTTCTTGTGCATTTTCCTGGAACATGTGTGCCTGGCGTAGCTGGGCCACACACTCCCTCTTTGTGTCCTCGAGAGAGGAGGCGGATTGGGTCATGTCTGAGGTCGAACGCTACTCGGAGGCGTCCGGGTCCATGATCAACCGGGAAAAGTGCGAAAGTCCCTGGCTGGGAGGGGGAGATCCTAGTTTTGATCTCCCGGACCCCCTTCCAGGGCCCCAGACCTCCGCCAAAATCCTAGGCATCGAATTTGGCCCCGGGGACTACCCTAGCAAAATTGGGAGGGCAGACTTAAGATCGCCGCCCAAAAGGTGGACCAGTGGAAGGGTTGGTCTTTAACCCTGAGGGAAAGGGTCAACTTGGCCAAAGGCTTTCTGCTTCCCTTGTTAATATACCTGGGCAGTGTCTGCGTCTTGCCAGAGCCTCTCTGGACACGGGTCTATAGCCTTTTCTTCCAGCTGTTATGGGGGAACAGGCTTTACCTAATTAAGAGAGAGGTCACGTACCGCACGAGGAGACTAGGTGGGTTGGGTATGGTCAACCCGGTGGTGTTTCTGATAAACACCTTTCTTAAGATCAATGTTGCCAACCTCTATTTAGAGAGGGCTCCTCCGTGGGTATTCTCCTGCAGGGGTTGGTTTCGGCCTTTCTTCCAGGAATGGGAGACAGGAGGGCAGGTGAAGGACCTGCGCACACCGCACGGACATCTCCCGGCTTATGCTACCCCGGTTCTGAAGGTGATCCGCCGGTGGGGTCTGGGAATGTGGGAAATCAGGACCATGTCGAGGAAATTCCTTGACAGCAGGGTTCTGTTGACCCATTTCCAGAAGCCCCTGGTGCTCAAGGATTGCCCAGGCCGGGATCTGGAGGTTGGGCTTGGGTTATTAAATTCCAAGCGGATCCCCTTGAAGTTTTGGGACTTGGCCTGGCGCTGCTTCCATGGGAGGCTGTATGTAAGGGACAACCTGAAGTGCAGGAGCTCCGATGATCGGGGTTGTCCCCGTGAGGAGTGTGGCGACATGTTGGAAAGCATGGAGCACTTCCTCCTTCAGTGTCCCTTTAATACAGGGGTCTACAACAGGGTGGGTGCTTCCATAGGCTGGCCTAGGCTGGCGTCCCTTTCTTATCCGGAGTGGGCTTATGGGGCATTCAGATCCCTGGGTGGCCGAGAACGGAGCACTTTATTCCTGGTTAGTGTAGTCATTAGGTTCCACACTTGGAGTGCACGGTGTTTAGTTTCCACGCAGCGGAAAGTCCTCCCCCAGGATGAGGTGGTTAGAAACATCTTGGGTGACCTGGGGAAGGTGCTCTCTTTGGAGTTCGAGAGGCTGGGCGCGAGGAGGGCCTCTTGGATTTGGAGGGGTTTCTCCTTTAACGTGCCTTAGGGAGAGCTGGTCTGTGTGAGATTGTTGGTAGGGTAAGATAAAGTGGTGTGGGTGTTGAGGGAGAGAAAAGTAGGGTCAGATAGGGACAGGGAGGGCCAGTTTAGGGATAGCTAGATAGTTAGTTTTGATAAGCTAGGTAGAGTAGGGATAGGTAGGGGCAGGTAGGGATAGTTAGGGTCAGTTTCTTTTCTTTTAGGGGCAGATTTAGTTTGTGATGGACAGGGTGCGTGTGTTGGTGGTTAGGGACGGGGCCTCTTAGGACTCCAGTTTCCCGGTGGTGGGCTGGTGTGTGGCACATTTAGCTTTTTGTTTTGTAAATTCAGGAAATAATGGATATTGGGCTTGCAGGCGCTGAACTTGGGCCTTGCAAGTTATGTGGTCAGTGTACAGTGTAAATGTTTATAATGTTGTGGTTTAAGCAAAGTGTGGTTAATGTAATGTAATGTGGGTAAAGTAATGTAATGTAGTGTTTTGTGTGGTAGGTCTGTTAATGTAATGTTTTGTATATAAGTGTAAATAGTTATATGTTTGGGGGGGTATAGTTTAGGTTGGGTGGGGGTGTTTGTGTGGGGGGAGGGCATGGAACCTACCATGGACCCGAAAAATTTTCTAAGGGCATAAACTTTCATGGACCCATCAAGTTTGCTGTGAAAAGGGCATGAACTCATGGACCTGTGGTGTGGTGAGGAAAAAAAAAAGAAAAAAAAAAAAAGAAAAAATTTCCATATCTTAGTGTATATAGTAGTGTATATAGTAGCGTTTATATATAGGTTGTGTTGTATGTATGGCCAGGTGAGGCCTTTTTTCTTTTTTTTTTGGGGAGGTGCGTGATTGTGTGTCAGTGTGAGTGTGTGTGCATGTTTCTTTTATGTCTTATATTTAATTTTGTTTAATGATAATGTCCCTGCTGGGGGTCCTTTGGAGCTGCAATAGTTCTGAAGGAGAGAAAGGACTAAGGACTCTGGACTTTTTGGTTTAATTTTGTTTTGAAGCTGGTTTCTTTTGTTTCTGTTATTTATCTTAGCAATGTTCATTTATGTACAGTTAGAAATTTATCATGGCATGTATTGTTTATATTTTTTATAATAAAAAGAGCTACAGGATGTAACTCACAATCAGTAATGTAATGTATGTACACAGTGACTGCACCAGCAGAATAGTGAGTGCAGCTCTGGAGTCTCACACAGGAAGGGGCGGAGCTTGACGTGTGCTCGGTGTCTGCAGCTGCTTGGAAAGATCTCTGCAAAGGGAGGATTTTTTTTTTTTCCCCTTGTCCACCTGCCTGCCTTCCCACAGAGAGACACTTATCCCTGGGACCGTGCGCCGGCTCCCACCCTCCAGCAAGGCGGCTGGGGGTGGGAGGCCTCACATACCAGCAGGAGGCCATATCATCTAGCCGGTCCCAGGGGAGATGGCGAGGAAAAAGCCCTCTGGGGGCCGCAAGACCCCAGGAACCAAGACCCCCGAGGCTGGGACCGTGGCGGTTACTCCTTCCAGAGGAGGAGGAGGAGAGGCGGCCAGCGGAGGTGCGGTGGTGGAGCCCCCCATCTGGGGCTCCAAGGCAGCGGGGGAACCTGTCACCACCTATGGCTCCCGCATCCACGCGCACCTCTGCGAATACGAGGAGGCCACCAAAGAGCTAAGGAGACTCCGGGAGGAGTTGAAGGGAGCACGCATCATGGCGAAGAACAAGCTCCCTGCCTCAAGGAGAGCAGAGGTCACCGCCACGGTGCAGAGGCTGAAGGGGTCAATAACAGATCTGGAAAAATGGAGGGCAGAGATCCTGTCTGGGAGTGGCCCTTTCGAGGAGAAGCTCAAAAACGACGACCGGTTCAGGGCCCTGACCGGTGGGTCTCCTGGGGGGTCAGGAGGCCCCAGCCAGGTGGAGGAGGAGAAGGAGGAAGATGGCGGCTGTGAGGTATCTGCGCCAGTCCCACCTGAAGACCTGGTGAGTGTAAACGCCCAGGTATCATGCAGCGGGATAGCCCCCGAGCAAGTGGCCCTCCCACCGGACTCCAGTAGTTCGGAGGAAAGTGGGAGCGAGGGGGAGGATGGAGGGAGTGGTATCAGCAGTGAGGGGGGCTGCCTCATCCTGCAACAAGTGCGGCAGATCGAGTCCCAAGCACGGTTTGGCGAGCTGTTGTTTGGGGATGAGATCTGCGAGGATGGGGCAACCGGGAAGGGGAAGAAAAGAAAAAAAAAAAGCCAGAGTCACCACCATAGACAAATTCGTCTATGCTCCCCTTCCTGGGGCCCCCCTGTCCCGTTGTGTGGAACCCGCTACCCACCCCGGCTCGGGCCCTGTGGTGGGTCCGCAGCAAGGGAGCGGGGAGAGAAGAGTCTGCCCGGGTCTGGGTGCCATGTCTGGTGGTGGCAGCTCGGACTCAGGCAGCGATACGGAGAGTGTCGGTGCCGGTGTTGTTGATGGTGGTGGTGCTCGGGCCCAGTCCTCTGTGGCAGCGGGGGCTGGCCTGGCACCTAGAGTCGGTACAGCCGGGGCCGCATCTCCGGCGGCGAGAGCTGGGGTCTCTGGGCCCCCCACACGCGGATCCGCTCAGACTGGATCATTTTTGGGGGTCCAGAGACCAAGAAAGGGCGCGGAGTCTGCCGTAAGGCAGCAAGTTAAAAAGTGCAAGCTGTTGGTCGCTCCCCTGGCGGTGTCCGGGCAGGGTCGGGGTCCTCTGCGCGTCGATCCAATAAGGGGTCCGCGCCGGGGGTCCCGCCGCCGCTGGGCGCCGAGGGGGAGTGGCCGACCTTGCCAAAAGCGAGTGGTGGGTACAAGAAGGCGGTGGTGGCCTACGAGGGGGGCGTGTCCTCCTCGGCCGCTGTCCCACCCGCTATTGTCGCGTCTGGCGGGGGGGGCGTAGCCTTGCGGGCTGCTGCCTCACCCGCTATGACTGCGGCTGGCGGTGGGGGCATGGCCTCGGCGGCCGCAGCTCCGCTCGCTGTGCTCACGGCTGGCGGGGGGAGCGTGGCCTTTCGGGCCTTCGCTCTACCCGCCATTGCCGTGGCCAGCGGGGGGGGCGTGGCCTCGGCAGGCCCGCTGCCTTCTGTCCCACCCAAAACAATGCCCGAGAGAGCTGGCAAGGGGTTGCCGGGGTCCGCAGCCCACTTACCTCCATCTAGTGGTGCGGGGGCTCCGGTGCCCCAAGAGAGGCCAGTGCAAGTTTCCAGTGGGGGGCAGGGTGCAGAGGCAGAGCCCGGCCCTGCCCCGAATGTAACAACAAAAAAAAAATGGGGCCAGAGAGCCCGGGAAGTGCTGCTGCTCCTGAGCCCAGGCAGAGCTTACTAGATGGGCTCTGTTCTGCGGCTCGTAAAGGGGCGGCAGTACTTCTGGGCAAAAACAATGCGGGGCAGAGCACCGATCAGCCAGGGCCCCCAGCAGGAAAAAAACGAAATTGCAAGGAAAATAATATTGAAAATGTTAATGAATTGGCTGAGGTGAATGGTATGAGTGACATGAGTGACATGAGTGACGTGGATGTGGGAGTGTATGTGGGAGTGAATGCGGAGGGAGTGAGTGTTGGTGTAAGTGGGAGCACGGGTGGTGAGGGAAGGGCTGGCCCATCTGGCCCCCCAGCAGTGAGACCCCGTTCTTTTGCGGGGATTGTGGCTGGGGCTCCGGGGGGTTCTCGGGGGGTCTCCTTGCCTCCGGACTCTGGGGACGGCGTTTTGCACAGCCGTTTTCTGGAGGCCCTTAAAAAAGGAGAGCAGTCGGTCAATGTAGAGGGAAGAGAGGTGGACTTGTCTTTCTGGTTGGAGAGACATGGCCTGGCCGCCTTCCAAGATAGAAGGGAGGGGGAAACCATTTGGTCCCTCCCGACAGCTGGGCAAGGGCCGGCCAGGAGGAATGTGGTCCGTCTTCGCTGGAGGGCGGTGAAGCTTGCCCACCCAGGGGTAGGGTGGTGGAGCTCCTCCTGAAGATGGGCTTCAGGGCGACGGACATCTTTGCCCTGATCCATCCCTCGGCCACCCTATTCTTCGACATCAGTTTCGTTCGGCCGGAGGGGCTAGAACTCTTCTGGTCAAATTACGAGCTGGTGAAGGGGGAGCCCGGATGGCGAGACTTCACCGTACAGGCGTTGTCTCGCCAAAATGCCGTTAAGAGAGTGACCGTGGTGACTTGTAACGAGTCACTCTCCGGCGTTGACATCATGACGTGGCTTTCCCGTTATGGGGAAGTCACGGACGTCCCCAAAAAAAATCGGGACGAGTTCGGTATCTGGTCGGGGGGCTGGAACTTCATGATGAAGTTGAAGGTCTCAGGGGGTACCGTCACCCACATCCCTTCCTCGGCATTCCTAGGGAGGGACAGGATCCTGGTCTTCTACCAGGGGCAGCCGAAGGTCTGCCACAAGTGCGGTGATCCCCGCCACTTCAGCGCAAGCTGCAAGGTGCAGAAATGTGCCTTGTGTGGTGGGGTAGGTCATCTCGCCGCATCTTGCAAGGACATTCGGTGCCACCTGTGTGGTGACCTAGGTCACCCGTATAGCCGCTGCCCTCGCTCCTTTACCAATGCCGCTGCAGGCCCGGTGGGGGGAGACCGTGAGGGGGCAACCCCTGGCGGCGCGACCTCTGCTGTGGCAGGTGGTGGTGGCGGGAGAGGGCTAAGGGGCCAGTGAGGAAGGACAAGGCCAATAGAGGTCCCTCTTACCAGAGGAGACAGGAAAATCGCCACGGGGGTGAGGGGCGGGGAGAGCCTCAGGCAACTGGGGTGATGCCTGCCCTCCCCTCTAGGCCGGTGGCCGGTGTCTCTGAGGCCCCGGGGGAGGAAGAGGTATGCGAGGAGATCAGGAGGATGGAGAGGGAGGAAAACCTGGCTGACTCCGACAACTCCTCCCAGTATGAAAGTGTGGATGAGGAGGTCACGGATCAGCCTACAGTAGAGAAGGGTGATAAAAAGCATACCGGAAGGAGGAAGAAGAAGTGGTTAAGCCTTCCAAACCTCCTCCCCCGACCGTAAGTATGCCAACGGAAGGGCTCACCGGCTCCCCTCTGATCGCCCTCTCCAACCGGTACCAAACCCTCGACGACCCTGCTGGGACGGAGGTCGGGGGCGAGGGGCCGGGGGCGCCATCTGGGGGGCCTTCAGGGGATGGCGGAGTCCGTCCCCCAGGGGACGCTGTTTCCTCTGGGGGGGGACAGACCTGGAGCCCGGAGGCAAGGAGACCATGGGGATGGATACCTCGTCTTCCCTAAAACGGAAGGGATCAGACCCCTCTTCGGAGGGGAAAGATGGGAAAGACGGGGTGGGGAAGAAGAAGGCCATCTAACCCAATCACCCATGATGGCGGAACTCACCCCGTTGACTCTGGCGTCCATTAATGTCGCCAGTATTAAGTCAGATGCGGCCAGATTTGCGGCCTTTGATTTTTTCACCCGATTTGAGGCTGAAATTTTGTTTTTGCAAGAGACCCGACTAACAGACATGGGGGCCATCCATAAAGCCAGGAGGGAGTGGAGGTGTGGGCCCTCATACTGGTCTCTTGCGGCCGAGCCGTATAGCGGGGTGGCGGTCCTTTTTAAGACCGCGGAGGTGGAATGCCGATGGGTTATTGAGATAGAAATGGGGAGGTGCCTGGTCTTAGACGTTTTCATGAGGGGACAGGAGCTTCGGCTCATAAACATCTATGGTCCACAATCCAAGTGGGACCGCAAATGTCTCTTCATGAAGATCAAGCCCTTTCTTTTTACGAGCCGGCAGGTGGTCTTCGGTGGGGATTTTAACACCATTACGAGATCCCGTGATAGGGGGGGCCCCGGAGGCCACCTGGCTTACGATAGTACAGCATTAAATAGTATAGCTAGCGAAGGAGCTAGAAGGTTTTTTTTGAAGGAGGATGCCATCTTTTCTGCAGTGTCCGCCGTTGAGGTGGAATTCTCCGATCACTGTTTAATTTTCTTTTCTCTGAATGTTACAGAGACTCCCCGGATGGGAAGAGGGCTATGGAAGCTGAATTCATCCCTGTTGGAAGAAGCGGAAGTGAGACAGTCCTTTGAGGAATTTCTTCAGAGCCTGGTACCGCTTTTGGATCTCTGTAGCAGTAAGTCTGAGTGGTGGGAGATCTTCAAAGAGAGGGTGGCGGGGTTCTTCCGTCAGCTCTCGAGCCTCAGGAGTCTGAACAGGCACCGCTTGTATCAGGCTTTGAGGAGGAAACTCGAGCAGCTCGTCTGGACTGGGGTGACCGTGAGGAGATCTCCAGGGTGAAGTCTTTGCTCAAGAGGTGTCAGTATGATAGGCACACATCTTTGGTTTTTGAGAGGGATTTCGGGAGGTACCGCTCGCCCGACCCTTACAGAAACTGTAAGATAGGAAACTAAATCTGAACTGAAAAAGTAAGTTGATGTGTATGCAAAATGTAAATGCATATTAACACATAACCATTACACAGAAAACAGGCACAAAAAAAGCAAATATCCTAAAATAAAATAATTTTTTATTTTTTTTTTTTGCAAAAAATGCATGAAGGTAGTAATAATAATAAGGGTTATTTAGTAAACATAATTTTGATCAAAAGAATGTACAAGCCATCCCGCCACGTCAAGGCAACCCTTTGTGGGACAGTCCTACTCTAATATTAAAAACCTTTCCACAAAATAATTTTTTTTTTTTTTTTTTTTCCGTGGCGGGATGGCTTGTACATTCTTTTGATCAAAATTATGTTTACTAAATACCCTTATTATTATTACTACCTTCATGCATTTTTTGCAAAAAAAAAAAAAAAAAATTTTATTTTATTTTAGGATATTTGCTTTTTTTGTGCCTGTTTTCTGTGTAATGGTTATGTGTTAATATGCATTTACATTTTGCATACACACCAACTTACTTTTTCAGTTCAGATTTAGTTTCCTATGTAGTCCAGAGTGCATTCTGTGCATATAAGGGTGTGACCGCCCTGTTTCTGAGTTGAGAAAATCCATCCTGTCTGGCCTGAGCTTCAACTGGTGGGTTCAGTCCCTCTGCCTTGTTCACATTTGTGTCACTTGACAAGTGGAAAGGTTTTTAATATTAGAGTAGGACTGTCCCACAAAGGGTTGCCTTGACGTGGCGGGATGGCTTGTACATTCTTTTGATCAAAATTATGTTTACTAAATACCCTTATTATTATTACTACCTTCATGCATTTTTTGCAAAAAAAAAAAAAAAAAAAATATTTTATTTTAGGATATTTGCTTTTTTTGTGCCTGTTTTCTGTGTAATGGTTATGTGTTAATATGCATTTACATTTTGCATACACATCAACTTACTTTTTCAGTTCAGATTTAGTTTCCTATGTAGTCCAGAGTGCATTCTGTGCATATAAGGGTGTGACCGCCCTGTTTCTGAGTTGAGAAAATCCATCCTGTCTGGCCTGAGCTTCAACTGGTGGGTTCAGTCCCTCTGCCTTGTTCACATTTGTGTCACTTGACAAGTGGAAAGGTTTTTAATATTAGAGTAGGACTGTCCCACAAAGGGTTGCCTTGACGTGGCGGGATGGCTTGTACATTCTTTTGATCAAAATTATGTTTACTAAATACCCTTATTATTATTACTACCTTCATGCATTTTTTGCAAAAAAAAAAAAAAAAAAATTATTTTATTTTAGGATATTTGCTTTTTTTGTGCCTGTTTTCTGTGTAATGGTTATGTGTTAATATGCATTTACATTTTGCATACACATCAACTTACTTTTTCAGTTCAGATTTAGTTTCCTATGTAGTCCAGAGTGCATTCTGTGCATATAAGGGTGTGACCGCCCTGTTTCTGAGTTGAGAAAATCCATCCTGTCTGGCCTGAGCTTCAACTGGTGGGTTCAGTCCCTCTGCCTTGTTCACATTTGTGTCACTTGACAAGTGGAAAGGTTTTTAATATTAGAGTAGGACTGTCCCACAAAGGGTTGCCTTGACGTGGCGGGATGGCTTGTACATTCTTTTGATCAAAATTATATTTACTAAATACCCTTATTATTATTACTACCTTCATGCATTTTTTGCAAAAAAAAAAAACTTTTTTATTTTATTTTAGAAACTGTAAGATGTCAGTGAATTGTAAGATGGTGACAGGACTGATCGACAGTACGGGTTCCCTGAACCGATCCAAGTCAGGGATCCTGGAGGTGGTCAGATCCTTCTACTCGCACCTCTTGGAAAAGAGGGATCTGGATCGAGACGGGATGTCGGCTTTCCTGGCTGAGACCATTCCTGAGCCAGAAGATGACCCCTCTCTTGATGTTTTGGTAGAGGCAATCAGGGAAGAGGAAGTGAGACTGGCCATTGATGGGCTTCGGCCCAAAAAAATCGCCAGGTCCGGATGGCTTAACATCCGAGTTTTACAAGGCCTTTAGGGACTCCTTGGTCCCCCTCTTGACTGAGGTGTTTAATGAGTGCCTTTCCTCGGGTGCTCTTCCCAGCTCAATGAGGAGGTCAGCCCTGATTATCCTATCAAAGGGTAAGGACTCGTCCCGTATTGAGAACTGGCGTCCCATAGCGCTTCTCAATGTGGACCGGAAGGTTCTGGCAAAGGTGCTGTTTAATCGGCTGGTGAAGTTTGCACCCCAGCTCCTTTCGGGGGCTCAGCACTGCTCTGTTCCAGGCCGCAGTACTTTTAGTGCTGTGCTCGGTGTCCGAGAGGCAGTGGAGCAGGGCAGGGCAGGTCACTGGAAGGGGTACTTGCTGTCCTTAGATCAAGCGAAGGCCTTTGACCGGGTGAATCACGAGTACCTCTGGTCTGTCCTTTTGAGGTACGGTCTGCCTGGGAGGTTTGTAAATTGGTTAGAGACCTTATACCAGGGGCTGAGACTTTTCCACTCGTGAACGGTTGGGTTGGTCACCCTTTTGAGGTGAGTTCCGGGGTCCGCCAGGGTTGTCCTCTGAGCCCACTTTTATACGTGTTCGCGATCGATTCCTTCTTGAGGAGGGTAGATCGTGGACCGTTGGTGGGAGTCGGGATGGACCGGGCGGAGCCGGGGGCCACTCTGAGGGTGGTAGCGTACGCTGACGACGTCTCCTTCTTTGTGTCCTCGAGAGAGGAGGTGTCATGTATAGTGTACAGTTCCTATAGCGTCTTGTGCTTGGGTGCGAGGAAAACACAGGAGACATAGGTTGAAATGAAATGACTTGTATTACTTCATACAAGCATGCGGAAAAGGTCACACAGTTTGCAGGAACAGCGACAGGAGACACAGCAGGCCAGAGTAACTTCAAGCACTACAATAACTCTCCAAAGCAGGTTCAGGATCTCTTCTCTGTACCGTAATTCCTCTGCAAACATGGATTCACCAAACAGCAGGTTTCCAGAGTCCAAAAGTGTTCCAAGGTTCCTCAGTAGGGAATAGCTGGAGTACAAGTCCAAGGCTTCCAGGAGTCAGGTCACAGACTGACTGAGGCTTGATTCAGGAGCACTGATTGTTCAGCTGAGGCTGCTTAAGAAGCAAAAGGGAAGAATCAGGGCGGGAACATGAAAACTGGAAACTCCATATTAACTGAGGGCAAGAGCTGCAAAAAGACAGAAAGCAAAATGGCCGACGGAAAACTGAGTTTCAAGGAACATGTCAACAGAGACAAAGAACCTTACATTACTCCCCCTTAGGGACAACCTCCGGATGACCTCAGACCAGGCTTGTCAGGGTACCTCTGATGAAACTGGCGGAGCAGGCGAGGAGCATTTACATTATTGACTGGTTCCCATGAATTGTCCTCCACTGGGTAGCCCTGCCATTTAATCAAATATTGCAACTGATTTCTGTACAACCTGGAATCTAGAATCCTTTCCACCATAAATTCTTCCTGACCATCGACCAGCACTGGGTCAGGGCAAGGAGAAGAACGTCCAGGAAACGTATTGGGTGTTGCAGCCTTTAGTAGGGATACATGAAAGACAGGGTGGATTCTCATAGTTCTGGGCAGTTGAAGACGACAAGCAACAGCACTTATAATCTTATTGATCTTATAAGGTCCAATGTACTTATGTCCCAATTTAGACGATGGAATCTTTAATTTAAGATTTCTGGTTGACAGCCAGACCAAATCTCCTACCTTGAAAGCTGGTGCAGGTTTACGAAATTTATCTGCTGCTTTCTTGTACCTTTCCTGAGCCAATTCTAGATTTTCCTTTAGAAGATCCATATTCTTTTGTAAAGAAGTGATTCTTTCAGCCACTGCCGGCAAGGGCGTATCTATGGGAAATCGAGGAAGAATGTTAGGATGATAACCTAGATTGGAGTAAAAAGGAGACTGCTTAGTGGAGGCGCTCTGAGAGTTGTTATAAGAGAACTCAGCCAGTGGAAGTAGATCCACCCAATCATCCTGTAGGTGGCAGATAAAACAGCGGAGATACTGCTCCAGGGTCTGATTGGTTCGTTCTGTCTGTCCATTAGTCTGGGGATGAAAAGCAGAAGAAAGGTTTACTTTAATGTCCAATGCTGCACAGAATTTTGCCAAAACCTTGAAGTGAATTGCACCCCTCGATCCGAAATGACCTCATCCGGTACTCCATGTAAGCGAAACACATTCTTAATTATCAAGTCTGATGTCTGTTTTGCAGTGGGTAAGCCGACACAAGGGATAAAATGAGCTGCCTTTGTTAGACGGTCAACCACCACTAGAATGGTGTTATTCCCTTGAGAGGTTGGTAACTCCACAATGAAGTCCATAGAAATGGATCCCCACGGGCGGGACGGGGTGAGAAGAGGTTGCAACAGACCAGTTGGTGAGGAGCGAGGTGTTTTGCATCTTGCACAGACTTCACATGAAGTGACATAGTTTAAGACATCTTTCCTGTAAGTGGGCCACCAAAAGAAACGAGAAAGAAATTCTTGTGTCTTTAGAATTCCCCTATGCCCGGCTATCTTGGAATCGTGGATGAGTTGCAATACTCTCAATCTGACTGTTTCAGGTATATACAGACGTTGTCCCTGAATCCACACACCATTCTTAAAGACAAGACTTACGTCCCTTGGGGGTTGAGCCAACAAAGAATCCGCATGGTATGCTTCCTTGATGTCCTTAAGTAGGTCTTGATTATGAATCACTCCCAGGAATCTAGAGTCAGGAAGAATAGTCTTAGGAGGAGTAAGTGGACGTGTCTCTGCTGAATGAATCCTAGAGAGTGCATCAGCCTTTCCATTGCGCGATACTGGTCTATAAGAAATGACAAAATTAAATTGGTTTAGGAAAAGATTCCAGCGAGCCTGGCGAGGAGTCAGGCACTTAGCCGACCTGATAAATTCAAGGTTACGATGGTCTGTCAGGACGACTATTTGCTGTGCAGCTCCCTGAAGAAGGTGTCTCCATTCCTTGAAGGGGCAATAATGGCCAACAATTCTCTATTGCCCACATCGTAGTTCCTCTCAGCCGAAGACAACTGCTGGAAAAGAAGGCACAGGGATGCAAGACATTCTTCTCACCTGTTCTCTGAGAGAGTATAGCTCCAACGGCACAGTCTGAAGCATCCACCTCTATTATGAAGGCAAGCTCGGGGTTGGGATGTACTAAGATAGGTGCGGTGGTAAATTTATCCTTTAAACAGGAAAATGCTTCCTGAGCTTGCGGGGTCCAGGAGAACCTAGACTGTTTCCGGGTAAGTTGGGTGATAGGTGACACTACCTCAGAAAAATTCTTAATGAAACGTCTATAGAAGTTGGCAAACCCGATGAAACGCTGCACCTCCTTCACATTTCTAGGAATTGGCCAATCCTTGATGGCTTGGGTCTTGCTTCCATCCATACTAATCCCTTGCGTAGATAGTACATACCCCAGAAATTGAATTTCGGTCCTATGGAATTCACATTTTTCAAGTTTGATGTAGAGATGGTTTTGTCTTAGGCGTTCTAAGACCATTCTCACATGTCCATGATGTTCCTCTGTGGAGTTAGAAAAAATTAGAATATCATCCAGATAAATCACCACAAATGTATCTAGGAGATCCCTGAAGATATCATTCACGAAGTGTTGGCAAGTGGCTGGGGCGGTACTCAGACCAAAAGGCATAACTAGATATTCAAAGTGTCCATAGCGTGACCTGAAAGCAGTCTTCCATTCATCCCCAGGTCTGATACGGACCAAGTTATAGGCCCCACGGAGATCCAGTTTAGAGAAAATTTTGGCATGCCGCACTCTCTCCAACAACTCAGGGATTAAAGGCAATGGATAACGGTTTCTAATAGTAACCTTATTGAGTTCCCTATAGTCTATGCAGGGTCTCAGAGATCCATCTTTCTTCTTCACAAAGAAGATGGGTGCACCTGCGGGAGATGAAGAGGGGCGTATGAAGCCCTTGGCTAAATTTTCGTCTATATAATCCTTCAAAGCTTTTAGCTCGGGCCCCGCTAGGGGGTAGATCTTACCAAAAGGTATCTCGGCTCCGGGTAATAATTCAATTGGACAATCATATGGACGGTGAGGAGGAAGCTGATCAGCGTTCTTCTTGTCACATAAATCGTCATAGTCCTGGTATACAGCTGGTAGTTCAGGGACTGACATGGTTCCTTTAGGAACAGAGCAAGCTGAAACTCCTTGACTCATCTGTTTCTCCGGAAAGTGTAATTCCTTGGTCTCCCAGTTAATCGTAGGATTCTGCGCCTGCAGCCATGGTAGCCCTAGAATGATGGGAAAGTGGGGAGAAGAGATAAGCAAAAAAGACATTTTCTCCTGATGATCTTTACCCATAAGGACCCTCAAAGGCTCTGTTTCTTGATCCACTGGTCCAGAAGTCAGTAGAAGCCATCCACAGTCTCCATCTGTACTGGAGTAGCCTTCTTCACTGAACGTATCCCCTGTTTCAGAGCAAAGGAGATATCCATAAAATTTCCACTTGCTCCTGAGTCGATCATAGCAGAGCTAGACACCCAGACTGAGTCAACCCAGAGTTTGATGGAAAGGAAGCAATGAGAATTGTTTCTTTTACAACTCAGCTGGGACACCGCTGAGGAAACTTGAAAAATTGCAGCGTTTATACCGTCATCGTCCCCAGAACTAACAGAGTTTAAGTCCGAGAAATCAAGATCTCTTGCAGCAGATCTCTCTGGAGCCTGAGGCTCGGACATGACAGAGCTCCTCTCGCAACACTCACAGTGAATGACTGCTGCAGTAGTCTTACGAGAACGGCTGGGGCAGTTTATAATGAAGTGCCCTGACTTACCACAGTAGAAACATAGATTTTCCTTTATACGATGTTCTTTGCGTGCATCACTAACCCGTCTTTGTAAAGAGTCCACCTGCATGGGTTCAGGTTCTGGTTCCCTTGTGATCCTACTCAAAGTTCCTTAGCTGAGGAGGGAGGTAGTATAAGGTTAGTGCGATTATTTTCGAACCATCTCTCTTGTCTGCGTTCAGTCAGACGAGCATCAATACGGATACAATAGTTAATAAAGTCACCTAACGCAGTGGGAGGGTCGGCACGAGCAAGTTCATCCTTAATCAGTGGAGACAACCCTTTCCGAAAAATAGATTTTTTAGCGGAAGTGTCCCAAGTGGTATCAAGAGCCCATCTCCTGAAATCCAGGGCATATTCGGCTACTGAACGCTTACCTTGGCGCAAAGTTAACATGGCTGCTTCAGCTGTTGCACCTCGATTGGGGTCATCAAACACCTGCCCCATGGCTGAAATAAAAGCATCAAGGTGATTCAAACAATCATCCTCAGTCTCAATCAGAGGGTTTGCCCACATCAAAGCCTTATTGGTAAGCAACATGATTATAGTAAGCACTTTGGATCGTTCAGTGGGAAATTGTGAAGCATGTGCAGAGAAAAATAAATTGCATTGATTAATAAATCCCCTGAATTTCTCACGTTCACCGCCAAAACGAAAAGGAGGTAATTTGGGGATCCCAGAACTTGGGGTTATGGCAGGAGCCTGGGCTCGTTCCTCTAGAGCCTCAATCCTGGCTCGCAATTCCTGGGTAGTCTGTCCAAACACTTGCAAATTATGATTAGTGAGGTCCTGTAGGCTTGCAAAACGGGTTTTTAAAGTCTGTACATCTGAAAGGATTGTATCAGTCACTCCGCAAAGTTCCTTTATGCGGGCCTCCATCTTCCAGATCTTTTAAGGCAGAGGTGCTGGAAGGAGAAGAGGAAAGGAAAAAAAAAAACAATAGTGTTTACCTGTGGTAACACTCCAGAGTAAAATTTTAAGGGAATGCGCTCACCTGGAATGGTTGTGAGAAGTCACAACCACTGTCATCACATAAGGTATTAAACGGACATCTGATATCCACAGTCACAGCAGACACGGCTTTCCCAGACCCAGCAGACACTAAACATTGGCTCCTGAATCTTGTCATGTATAGTGTACAGTTTCCTATAGCGTCTTGTGCTTGGGTGCGAGGAAAACACAGGAGACATAGGTTGAAATGAAATGACTTGTATTACTTCATACAAGCATGCTGAAAAGTTCACACAGTTTGCAGGAACAGCAACAGGAGACACAGCAGGCCAGAGTAACTTCAAGCTCTACAATAACTCTCCAAAGCAGGTTCAGGATCTCTTCTCTGTACCGTAATTCCTCTGCAAACATGGATTCACCAAACAGCAGGTTTCCAGAGTCCAAAAGTGTTCCAAGGTTCCTCAGTAGGGAATAGCTGGAGTACAAGTCCAAGGCTTCCGAGGCTTGAGATTCAGGAGCACTGATTGTTCAGCTGAGGCTGCTTAAGAAGCAAGAGGGAAGAATCAGGGCGGGAACATGAAAACTGGAAACTCCATATTAACTGAGGGCAAGAGCTGCAGGAAGACAGAAAGCAAAATGGCCGACGGAAAAACTGAGTTTCAAGGAACATGTCAACAGAGACAAAGAACCTTACACCGGGTGAATCACGAGTACCTCTGGTCTGTACTTTTGAGGTACGGTCTGCCTGGGAGGTTTGTAAATTGGTTAGAGACCTTATACCAGGGGGCTGAGACTTTTCCACTCGTGAACGGTTGGGTTGGTCACCCTTTTGAGTTGAGTTCCGGGGTCCGCCAGGGTTGTCCTCTGAGCCCACTTTTATACGTGTTCGCGATCGATCCCTTCTTGAGGAGGGTAGATCGTGGACCGTTGGTGGGAGTCGGGATGGACCGGGCGGAGCCGGGGGCCACTCTGAGGGTGGTAGCGTACGCTGACGACGTCTCCCTCTTTGTGTCCTCGAGAGAGGAGGCGGATTGGGTCATGTCTGAGGTCGAACGCTACTCGGAGGCGTCCGGGTCCATGATCAACCGGGAAAAGTGCGAAAGTCTCTGGCTGGGAGGGGGAGATCCTAGTTTTGATCTCCCGGACACCCTTCCAGGGCCCCAGACCTCCGCCAAAATCCTAGGCATCGAATTTGGCCCCGGGGACTACCCCCAGCAAAATTGGGAGGGCAGACTTAAGATCGCCGCCCAAAAGGTGGACCAATGGAAGGGTTGGTCTTTAACCCTGAGGGAAAGGGTCAACTTGGCCAAAGGCTTTCTGCTTCCCTTGTTAATATACCTGGGCAGTGTCTGCGTCTTGCCAGAGCCTCTCTGGACACGGGTCTATAGCCTTTTCTTCCAGCTGTTATGGGGGAACAGGCTTAACCTAATTAAGAGAGAGGTCATGTACCGCACGAGGAGACTAGGTGGGTTGGGTATGGTCAACCCGGTGGTGTTTCTGATAAACACCTTTCTTAAGATCAATGTTGCCAACCTCTATTTAGAGAGGGCTCCTCCGTGGGTATTCTCCTGCAGGGGTTGGTTTCGGCCTTTCTTCCAGGAATGGGAGACAGGAGGGCAGGTGAAGGACCTGCGCACACCGCACGGACATCTCCCGGCTTATGCTACCCCGGTTCTGAAGGTGATCCGCCGATGGGGTCTGGGAATGTGGGAAATCAGGACCATGTCGAGGAAATTCCTTGACAGCAGGGTTCTGTTGACCCATTTCCAGAAGCCCCTGGTGCTCAAGGATTGCCCAGGCCAGGATCTGGAGGTTGGGCTTGGGTTATTAAATTCCAAGCGGATCCCCTTGAAGTTTTGGGACTTGGCCTGGCGCTGCTTCCATGGGAGGCTGTATGTAAGGGACAACCTGAAGTGCAGGAGCTCCGATGATCGGGGTTGTCCCCGTGAGGAGTGTGGCGACATGTTGGAAAGCATGGAGCACTTCCTCCTTCAGTGTCCCTTTAATACAGGGGTCTACAACAGGGTGGGTGCTTCCATAGGCTGGCCTAGGCTGGCGTCCCTTTCTTATCCGGAGTGGGCTTATGGGGCATTCAGATCCCTGGGTGGCCGAGAACGGAGCACTTTATTCCTGGTTAGTGTAGTCATTAGGTTCCACACTTGGAGTGCACGGTGTTTAGTTTCCACGCAGCGGAAAGTCCTCCCCCAGGATGAGGTGGTTAGAAACATCTTGGGTGACCTGGGGAAGGTGCGCTCTTTGGAGTTCGAGAGGCTGGGCGCGAGGAGGACCTCTTGGCTTTGGAGGGGTTTCTCCTTTAACGTGCCTTAGGGAGAGCTGGTCTGTGTGAGATTGTTGGTAGGGTAAGATAAGGTGGTGTGGGTGTTGAGGGAGAGAAAAGTAGGGTCAGATAGGGACAGGGAGGGCCAGTTTAGGGATGGCTAGATAGTTAGTTTTGATAAGCTAGGTAGAGTAGGGATAGGTAGGGGCAGGTAGGGATAGTTAGGGTCAGTTTCTTTTCTTTTAGGGGCAGATTTAGTTGGTGAGGGACAGGGTGCGTGTGTTGGTGGTTAGGGACGGGGCCTCTTAGGACTCCAGTTTCCCGGTGGTGGGCTGGTGTGTGGCACATTTAGCTTTTTGTTTTGTAATTTCAGGAAATAATGGATATTGGGCTTGCAGGCGCTGAACTTGGGCCTTGCAAGTTATGTGGTCAGTGTACAGTGTAAATGTTTATAATGTTGTGGTTTAAGCAAAGTGTGGTTAATGTAATGTAATGTGGGTAAAGTAATGTAATGTAGTGTTTTGTGTGGTAGGTCTGTTAATGTAATGTTTTGTATATAAGTGTAAATAGTTATATGTTTGGGGGGTATAGTTTAGGTTGGGTGGGGGTGTTTGTGTGGGGGGAGGGCATGGAACTTGCCATGGACCCGAAAAATTTTCTAAGGGCATAAACTTTCATGGACCCATCAAGTTTGCTGTGAAAAGGGCATGAACTCATGGACCTGTGGTGTGGTGAGGGAAAAAAAAAGAAAAAAAAAAAAAATTAAAAAAAAAAAAAAAAAATTCCATATCTTAGTGTATATAGTAGTGTATATAGTAGCGTTTATATATAGGTTGTGTTGTATGTATGGCCAGGTGAGGCCTTTTTTCTTTTTTTTGGGGGGAGGTGCGTGATTGTGTGTCAGTGTGAGTGTGTGTGCATGTTTCTTTTATGTCTTATATTTAATTTTGTTTAATGATAATGTCCCTGCTGGGGGTCCTTTGGAGCTGCAATAGTTCTGAAGGAGAGAAAGGACTAAGGACTCTGGACTTTTTGGTTTAATTTTGTTTTGAAGCTGGTTTCTTTTGTTTCTGTTATTTATCTTAGCAATGTTCATTTATGTACAGTTAGAAATTTATTATAGTATGTATTGTTTATATTTTTTATAATAAAAAGAGCTACAGGATGTAACTCAGGATCAGTAATGTAATGTATGTATACAGTGACTGACGGCGAATAGTGAGTGCAGCTCTGGAGTATAATACAGATTGTAACTGGATCAGTATATATGTATGTACACAGTGAATGCACAGCAGAATATGTGAGTGCAGTTGAGTATAATACAGGATGTAACTCAGGATCAGTAATGTAATGTATGTACACAGTGACTGCACAGCAGAATAGTGAGTGCAGCTCTAGAGTATAATACAGGATGTAACTCAGGATCAGTAATATAATGTATGTACACAGTGACTCCACCAGCAGAATAGTGAGTGCAGCTCTGGAGTATAATACAGGATGTAACTCAGGATCAGCAATATAATGTATGTACACAGTGACTGCACCAGCAGAATAGTGAGTGCAGCTCTGGAGTATAATACAGGATGTAACTCGGGATCAGTAATGTAATGTATGTACACAGTGACTGCACCAGCAGAATAGTGAGTGCTGCTCTGGAATATAATACAGGATGTAACTCAGGATCAGTACAGGATCAGTAATGTATGTACACAGTGACTGCACCAGCAGAATAGTGAGTGCAGCTCTGTAGTATAATACTGGATATAACTCAGGATCAGTAATGAAATGTATGTACACAGTGACTGCACCAGCAGAATAGTGAGTGCAGCTCTGTAGTATAATACTGGATATAACTCAGGATCAGTAATGAAATGTATGTACACAGTGACTGCACCAGCAGAATAGTGAGTGCAGCTCTGAAGCATAATACAAGATGTAACTCAAGATCAGTAATGTAATATGTACACAGTGACTGCACCAGCAGAATAGTGAGTGCAGCTCTGGGTATAATACAGAATGTAACTCAGGATCAGTAATGAAATGTATGTACACAGTGTCTGCACCAGAAGAATAGTGAGTGCAGCTCTGGAGTATAATACAGGATGTAACTCAGGATCAGTAATGTACTGTATGTACACAGTGACTGCACCAGCAGAATAGTGAGTGCAGCTCTGGGGTATAATACATGATGTAACTCAGGATCAGTACAGGATCAGTAATGTAATGTATGTACACAGTGACTCCACCAGCAGAATAGTGAGTGCAGCTCTGGAGTATAATACAGGATATAACTCAGGATCAGTAATGTAATGTATGTACACAGTGACTGCACCAGCAGAATAGTGAGTGCAGCTCTGGGGTATAATACAGGATGTAACTCAGGATCAGTAATGTAATGTATGTACACAGTGATTGCACCAGCAGAATAGTGAGTGCAGCTCTGTGGTATAATACAGGATGTAACTCAGGATCAGTAATGTAATGTATGTACACAGTGACTACACCAGAAGAATAGTGAGTGCAGCTCTGGACCATCCCACAGGAAGGGGCGGAGCTTGCCGTGCGGTCTGACTGTGGTGCCTGTGTGTGCTGCTCGGGAAGGGAGGTGAAGTTTTTCCATCCAGGACTTTTTGTCTGCCACCTTCCCGAGAAAGAAGGTTAATCTTGGGACTGGCCTCCGGGGCTGGGCCCCCGGCTCCCACCTCCCGGTCCAAGACGGCGGGGGTGGGAGGACTCCCAATCCGGCTAGGGTCACAAGATCTGGCCAAGGATCCAGCATGAGGACCCGCAGTACCCCCGAGGCCATGGCCGCGGCGGCTCCTTCCCCCGGAGGTAGGCCGAGTACGAGCAGGGGTGCTGCAGCGGGACCCCTTAAGTGGGGCACCAAGGCGGCAAAGGAATCCACCGTGATTTATGGTTCCCGTGTCCATGCGCACCTCTGTGAGTATGAGGACGCCTCAAGGAAGCTAAGATCCCTCTGGGGGGAGTTGAGGGTAGCTAAGGAGAGGTCCAACAGGGCCTCCGGCAATAAGAAGGCCGAGCTATCCGCCGCGGTCAGAAAGATCCAGAAATCCATAGAAGACCTGGCAAGCCGGAGGTGCGAGATCCTGGCCGGCAGTGGGCCCTTCCGCGAAAAGTTGGAGAATGACGACCGGTTCAGAGCCATGACCGGAGGGGCTCCTGAGGGGCCACGGAGCCCGGCCAGGTGGTGGAGGAGGAGGAATGCGAGGAGGAGGTCGTGCCCTACCCACCGCCTGGTAGCCTGGTAAGAGATCTCCAGGCGTCGCGCAGCGGGATAGCCCCCGAGCAAGTGGCTCTCCCGCCAGATTCTGGCTCTTCAGAGGGCAGCAAGTGCGAGGGGGAGGATGAGGATGGTGGTAGTAGCAGCAGTGAGGGGGGCTGCCTCGTCATGCAGCAGATCCGGCAGATCGATTCCCCGGTCCGGTTTAACCAGCTGAGGTTCGGGGATGAGATCTACGATGACGAGGCAACCAGGAGGGGGATGAAGAGAAAAGCTAAGAAGAAGGTAAAAAAAACAGCTGTTGTCCAGAAGTTTGTGTATGTCCCCCTCTCTGGGGCCCCCCGGTCCCGCTGTGCGGCACCCGCTACCCACCCCGGCTCGGGCTCTGTTGTGGGTCCGCAGCAAGGGAGCGGGGAGATTGCAGGCCATGACACGCAGGGCGCCGCCTCTGTTTGTGGTAATGGAGGGGGTAGTGACGTGTCTGATATGGAGCATGGTGTGGAGGGCGGCCCAGTGGTGGGCAAGAGAGTGGCAGCCGGGACCGCATCTCCGGTGGTGAGTGCTGTGGTGTTTGGGTCCCCCACTTACGGATCCGTTACTGGATCGCTTCTGTGGACCCAGGCACCCAGTAAAGTGAAGGGGGCGGGGCCTGCGGCTCCGGCAGAGCCGGCTCATAAAAAGCAACTGGTGGGGTCAGCTCCCCTGGCGGGGTCTGCGGTGAAGTCTGGGCTGGGGGCCCCGCCACCGGTAGATGCTAAGGGGGAGTGGCCTAGCCTGGGGCCGGCCGCCGGAGTTGCTGTGCCCAAGCTGTTTGTGGCCCAGGGTGTGGTGGTGGGGGGCGCTGTGCCCCGGGAGGACTGGTACCGCCGGGGGGGCCCCTGGGGGTGGACCCGGCTCCGGGTCAGCTCCGGGGGTTCTGCTGCGGCCGGTCTCGGGGGGCGTGGCCTACTCGGCACCCGCTGCTCATGTGGTGAAGCTGCTGATCTCTGTGCTGTGAAGCTGGAGGCTGGGGGTGTGGCTTTCCAGCAAAAGAAAAAAAAATGGTGATCTTGGCCAGCAATGAAGCAGAAACTGCAGCTGCAGCAGACAACAGCAAGGGCACATGCCTGGCCGGGTCCCCTGAATCTGGGGGCTTACCTGCAGTGGGGGCGCCGGCGACGAGCCAGGATGGAGCTGGATGCAGGACTGCTCCTGGCTTAATCTCTGCCAGTGGGAGAGAAGGCTCTGTGAATGCTGTGGAGGCAGTGCTGCTGAAACCAAATGGCAGCACAGGTCTTAAAGGGCCAGCAGCACTGTGTGTGCCGAACCCCCCGGCAGGGAAGATGCCACCAATAGATGGCAGTAGCAGTGTGGTAAGATCTATAAATACCCAAAAAGTGAGGCACAATAATATTGACCCCAGTGTGCATGTGAGTGAGAGTGGGGTGACTGATAATGGAGTGGATGAGGAGGGTGTGGGTATGGAAGTCTCTGCGGTTGAGGATGCGGGTGGCAGTGTGTCTAAAGTGGCAAGTGTGAATGGGGTAAGTGTGAATGGGGTGTCTGATGGTTCTGGAAGGAGGGGGGAGGGGGCCGGTCCATCTGCCCCCCCGGCCACCGTCCTCTGAGTTATTCGGGGGTGGTGGCTGGAGCCTCAGGGTCTGGTCAGGGGGTTTCCTCGCCTCTGGACCTCAAGGATGGCGTCTTGCGGCGCCGTTTCCTGGAGGCCCTCAAAAAGGGAGAACGGACGATCAATGTAGAGGGCAGAGAGGTGGACTTGGCCTTTTGGCTGGATAGATACGGCCTGGCTGCCTTACAAGATAAAAGGGAGGGGGAAACGGCTTGGTCCTCCCGACAGCCGGGCAGTGGGTGGCCAGGCAGAATGTGGTCCGTCTTCGGTGGAGGGGCAGTGAAGCGTGCCCGCCAAGAGCGAGGGTTGTGGAGCTCCTTCTGAGGATGGACGTCAGGGCGACGGACATCTTTGCCCTGATTCATCCGTTTGGCGCCTCCTTCTTCGATGTCAGTTTTGTTCGGCCAGAGGGCCTAGAGCTTTTCTGGTCGAATTTCGAACTGGCAAAGGGGTAGCCCGGCTGGCGAGACTTTGCCGTTCAGGTGGTGTCTCGCCAAAATAGTGTAAAGAGGGTGACCGTTCTGACAAGTAACGAGCCACTCTCTGGGGTTGACATCATGACGTGGCTTTCCCGTTATGGGGCAGTCACGGACGTCCCTAAGAAAAATAGGGACGAGTTTGGCATTTGGTCAGGGGGCTGGACCTTCATGGTAAAGTTGAAGGTTTCAGGAGGTACGGTCACCCACATCCCCTCCTCAGCATTTCTGGGGAGGGACAGAATCCAGATCTTCTACCAGGGGCAACCGAAGGTCTGCCACAGGTGCGGTGATCCCCGCCACTTCAGCGCAGGCTGCAAGGTGCAGAAGTGTGCATTGTGTGGCGGGGTAGGTCATCTTGCCGCTGCCTGTGGTGACATTAGGTGTCACCTGTGTGGTGACCTAGGTCACCCGTATAGCCGCTGCCCCTGCTCCTTTTCCGGCACCATCTCTGGCCCAGCGTGGGGGAGCCATGGGGGGTCCCCGGTGGTGCAACTTCTGCTGGGGCTGGGGGTGGAGGCGTGAGGGGAGCTGAGGGGTCAGTGAGGAAAGGCGAGGCTGGTACATCTGCCCACCAGTGGCAACAGGTGAGGCACCGTAAGGGCAGGGGGCAGGGTAAGCCTCAGGCAACTGGGGTGATGACTGCCCCCACCCTGGAGGCGGCAGCCGAAGCCTCTGAGGCCCTGGGGGAGAAGGCGGTGAGCGAGGAGATCCGGAGGTTGGAGAGGGAGGTGGCTGCTTCTGATAACTCTTCCCAGTATGAAAGTGTGGATGAAGAGGTGGTGGAGCAGCCTAAAAAAACGGGTGACAATTGTACCGGTAAGAGGCGGAAGAAGAAGAAGGCTAAAAAATCTAATGCCCCCCCCCTGACCGCTAGGGTGCCTACGGAAGGGCTCACCTCTGATCCCCCTCCCAATCGGTTCCAAGCCCTCGATGACTCTGCTGTGTCGGATGTCGGGGGTGAGGGGCCGGATGCAACATCTGTGGTGCCTTCAGGGAGTGGCGAGGTCCGTCCTCCAGGGGATTCACACTCCTCTGGCGGGGGGACTACCTCGGGGTCCAGGGGCGAGGAATCTAGTGCTGGGAAGGAGGTGTCCACTGCTGCTAAGGAGGATATGGACACCTCGGTGTCTTTAAAGAGGAGGGGTGAGTCGGGTTCCTCCTCAGAGGGGGAGAGGAAATCTGGGGGTACAGTTAAAAAACAGGCCGTCTAACTCAATCACCCATGATGGCGGAACCTACCCCGTTGACTCTGGCGTCGATTAATGTCGCCAGCATAAAGTCAGATACGGCTAGATTTACGGCCTTTGATTTTTTCACCCGGGTTGAGGCTGATGTTTTATTTTTGCAGGAGACCAGACTAACGGACCTGGGGTCCATCCACAAAGCAAAGAGGGAATGGAGGAGTGGGCCCTCATACTGGTCTCTTGCGGCCGAGCCGTATAGTGGGGTAGCGGTCCTTTTTAAGACCGCGGAGGTGGAATGCAGAGGGGTTATCGAGGTAGAAATGGGGAGATGTTTGGTCCTTGACGTCTTCATGAGGGGACAGGAGCTTCGGCTCATCAATATCTATGGCCCGCAATCTAAGTGGGACCGTAAATGTCTCTTCCTGAGGATCAAGCCCTATCTTTTTACGAGCCGGCAGGTGGTCTTCGGTGGGGATTTTAATGCTATAACCAGACTCCGTGATAGGGGAGGCCCCGGAGACCGGCTGACTTACGATAGCGTAGCCTTGAATAGCATAGTAAGCGAAGCTCGCCTGGTGGATGTCCACATCCGGCACACCCAGGTCACGAGGGTTTCACCTTTTATAGGGGAAGCAGTAGGTCTAGGATAGATAGTTTTTTTTAAAGGAGGAAGCCGTCTCTTCTGCAGTGTCCGCTGTAGAGGTGGAGTTCTCCGATCACTGTTTAATTTTCTTTACTTTGAATGTTACAGAGACTCCCCGGATGGGGAGAGGCCTATGGAAGCTGAATTCGTCCCTTCTGGAAGAAGCGGATATAAGACAGTCCTTTGAGGAATTTCTTCAGAGCCAGGTACCTCTCTTGGGTCTTTGTAGCAGTAAGTCTGAGTGGTGGGAGATCTTCAAAAGAAGGGTCGCAAGGTTCTTCCGTCAGCTCTCGAGTCTCAGGGGCCTGAACAGGTACCGCCTGTATCGGCAGCTGGGGAGGAAACTCGAGCAGCTCGTCTCGACTGGAGGGGACCGAGAGGAAATCTCCAGGGTGAAGACCTTGCTCAAGGGGTGCCAGTACGATAGGCACACATCCTTGGTTTTTGAGAGGGATTTCGGGAGGTACCGCTCGCCCGACCCTTACAGAAACTGCAGGTTGTCAGTGAATTGTAAGATGGTGACAGGACTGATCGACAGTACGGGGTCCCTGAACAGATCCAAATCAGGGATCCTGGAGGTGGTCAGATCCTTCTACTCGCATCTCTTGGGGAGGAGGGATCCTGATCGGGATGAGATGTCGGCTTTCCTGGCTGAAACCATCCCTGAGCCAGGGGATGACCCCTCTCTTCATGTTTTGGCAGAAGCAATCAGGGAAGAGGAAGTGAGACGGGCGATTGATGGGCTACGGCCCAAAAAGTCGCCCGGTCCGGATGGCTTAACATCCGAGTTCTACAAGACTTTTCGGGACTCTTTGGTCCCCCTCTTGACTGAGGTGTTTAATGAGTGCCTCTCCTCGGACACTCTGCCCAGTTCAATGAGGAAGTCAGCCCTGATTATCCTGTCAAAGGGTAAAGACTCGTCCCGTATTGAGAATTGGCGTCCCATAGCGCTTCTCAATACGGACCGAAAGGTTCTGGCAAAGGTGCTTTTTAATCGGTTGGTGAAATTTGCACCCCGGCTCCTTTCGGGGGCCCAGCACTGCTCTGTTCCAGGCCGCAGTACATTTAGTGCTGTGCTCGGTGTCCGAGAGGCAGTGGAGCAGGCAGGGCAGGTCACTGGAAGGGGTACTTGCTGTCCTTAGACCAGGCAAAGGCCTTTGACCGGGTTAACCATGAGTACCTCTGGTCCGTCCTTCTGAGGTACGGTCTGCCTGGGAGGTTTGTTGATTGGTTGAGAGTTTTATACAATGAGGCAGAGACTTTTCCGCTAGTGAACGGTTGGGTCGGACACCCTTTTGAGGTGAGGTCTGGTGTCCGCCAGGGCTGTCCTCTGAGCCCACTGTTATACGTGTTCGCGATCGACCCCCTTTTAAGGAGGGTGGAGCGCGGACCGTTGGTGGGAGTCGGGATGGACCGGGCGGTGCCGGAGGCCGCCTTGAGGGTAGTGGCGTACGCTGACGACGTTTCCCTTTTTGTATCCTCGAGAGAGGAGGCGGATTGGGTGATGTCTGAGGTTGAACGCTACTCGGTGGCATCCGGGTCCATGATCAACCGGGACAAGTGTGAGAGTCTCTGGCTGGGAGGGGGAGATCCAAGTTTTGATCTCCCGGACACCCTTCCAGGGCCTCAGGCCACAGCAAAAATATTAGGCATCAGTTTCGGCCCGGGGGACTGCCCTCCCAGTTTTGCTGGGGATAGACTTAAGATTGCCGCCCAGAAGGTGGATCAGTGGAAGGGTTGGTCCTTGACCCTAAGGGAAAGGGTTAGTCTTGCCAAGGGCTATTTGCTTCCTTTGCTAATATATCTGGGCAGCGTCTGCATCTTGCCAGAGCCTCTTTGGACACGGGTCTACAGCCTGTTTTTCCAATTATTATGGGGAAATAGGCTGAACCTAATCAAGAGAGAGGTCACGTACCGCACGAGGAGACTAGGAGGGTTGGGTATGGTCAACCCAGTGGTGTTTCTAGTAAACACCTTTCTTAAGGCAAACATCGCCAACCTCTGGTCAGAGAGGGCTCCTCCGTGGGTATTCTCCTGTAGGGGGTGGTTTCGGCCTTTCTTCCAGGAATGGGAGACAGGAGGGCAGGTAAAGGACCTTCGTACACCTCATGGGCATCTTCCGGCTTACGTTACCCCGGTTCTGAAGGTGATCCGTCGGTGGGGTCTGGGAGTGTGGGAGATCAGGATCATGTCGAGAAGGTTTCTTGACAATAGGGTCCTGTTGACCCACTTTCAGAAGCCCCTGGCGCTCAGGGATTGCCCAAGCCGGGATCTGGAGGTGGGGCTCGGGTTATTGAACTCTAAGCGGATCCCCTTGAAGTTTTGGGACTTGGCTTGGCGCTGCTTCCATGGGAAGCTGTATGTGAGGGACAACCTGAAGTGCAGGAGCTCTGATGACCGGGATTGTCCCCGCGAGGAGTGTGGTGGCATGCTTGAAAGCATGGAGCACTTCCTGCTTCGGTGTCCCTTTAATACAGAGGTCTACAGCAGGGTGGGTGCTTCCATTGGCTGGCCCAGGCTGGCAAGCCTCTCCTATGCGGAGTGGGCCTATGGGGCATTCAGGTCCCTTGGTGGCCGAGATCGGGGCACTGTTTTCTTAGTTAGTTTAGTAACTAGGTTCTGCACGTGGAATGCACGGTGTCTAGTGTCTACTCAGCGGAAAGTCCTCCCCAGGGAAGAGGTGATTAGGAACATCCTGGTGACCTGGCAAAAGTGCGCTCCCTGGAGTTTGAGAGGCTGGGTGCAGGGAGGGCCTCTCTCCTATGGAGGGGTTTCTCCTTTAATGTGCCCTAAGGTGAGTTAGGTTCTGTGTGCCTGTGATAGGGCTGAGTTAGGTTTTTTTTTTATCCTTTTATCTTTATTTTGTAGGGTCAGATAGATGTGTAGGGACAGGGAGGGACAGATAGGGACAGTCTTTAGGGACGGGTAGTTAGTATTAGGTTGGTAGTGAGGGTCAGTGAGGGACAGGTAGGGGCAGGTAGGGAGAGGTTGGTAGGGCTATAGGGACAGGATTTTCTCTTTTGTGTTGTTAGGGAGGGTCAGGGTGATGTGCGGTAGATTAGGGTGAGAGCCTCTATGGTCTCCAGTTCCTGGTGGTGGGCTGTAACCCTCACTCATAGATTTTTGTTTTGGAATTAGTAACCCGGGTATAGGGCTTGCAAGCATTGAACTTGGGCCTGTTCTTTGGTCATGGTTAAGGTGTGTAGTGATTATTATTGATAGGTGTTATTACTGATGTGTTATTATTGATATATGTTATTAATATGTTATTATAAGGTTGTATATATATGTGTGTTGTGTGTACTATAATGCTTGTAGGGGGATTTAGTTTAGGTGGGGTGGGGGATGGGTTTTGGATAATGGACGTCCGGCGGGATGCCAAAAATTGAAGATTTACTGTGTGTGATAGGCCACAAACTTTCGTGGATCTGGTGTGATAGGCCACAAACTTTCGTGGGACCTTTGGGGGAATGGTGGTGGTTTAGTTTAGGAAAAAAAAAAGTGTGTTTATGTATATATAATATGTACAGTATATGTGTAATAATTAAGTTGGGCCAGGTGGCCTATTTACTTTAGGGCATTTTGCTGAATTTTGTTTTTTTTTCTAGGGGTGAATGCATGGGTATGTGTATATGAGAGGAAAAAAAGGATATAGCTTCCCTTGCCGGGGGGTGTTAATGAAATGGAGGAACATTTTGTTTCTATATATCTTTTGGACATTGGACTTTTGGGATTATGGATAATGTTTTTGTTATTGAGTTTGTTGGTAGCCTTGCTATGTTATTTGCTGTAAGTTTAGTTTTGTATTTTTATATAAGAGTACAGGATGTAATGATGTAATGTAATGTATTACAAGTGATTGCACCTAGACAGGAGTGAGTGTTAATAAAGGATGTGAACATTCTAGTATCAGTAATGTAATGTATGTACACAGTGACTTGCACCAGCGAATAGTGATGCAGTTTCTGGATATAATACAGGATGTAACTCAGATCTGTATGTGTAAGTGTAATGTGATTTATAATACAGGATGTAACTCAGGATCAGTAATGTAATGTATGTAACAGTGACTGCACCAGCAGAATAGTGAGTGCAGCTCTGGAGTATAATACAGATTAACTCAGGATCAGTAATGTAATATGTACACAGTGATGCACAGCAAATAGTAGTGCAGCTCTGAGTATAATACAGGATGTAACCAGATCAGTATGTAATGTACACAGTGACTGCACCAGCAGAATAGTGAGTGCAGCTCTGGAATATAATACAGGATGCAACTCAGGATCAGTAATGTAATGTATGTACAACATGACTGCACCAGCAGAATAGTGAGTGCAGCTCTGGAGTATAATACAGGATGTAACTCAGGATCAGTAATGTAATGTATGTATACAGTGACTGCACCAGCAGAATAGTGAGTGCAGCTCTGGAGTATACAATACAGGATGTAACTCAGGATCAGTAATGTAATGTATGTACACAGTGACTGCATCAGCAGAATAGTGAGTGCAGCTCTGGAGTATACAATACAGGATGTAACTCAGGATCAGTAATGTAATGTATGTACACAGTGACTGCACCAGCAGAATAGTGAGTGCAGCTCTGGAGTATAATACAGGATGTAACTCAGGATCAGTAATGTAATTAATGTACACAGTGACTGCACCAGCAGAATAGTGAGTGCAGCTCTGGAGTATAATACAGGATGTAACTCAGGATCAGTAAGTATACACAGTGACTGCACCAGCAGAATAGTGAGTGCACCTGGAGATAATACAGGATGTAACTCAGGATCAGTAATGTAATAGTAACATGACTGCACCAGCAATAGTGAGGCAGCTCGGGTATAAACAGGAGTAACTCAGGATCAGTAATGTAATTGTACACAGTGACTGCATCAGCAGAATAATGAGTGCAGCTCTGGAGTATACAATACAGGATGTAACTCAGGATCAGTAATGTAATGTATGTACACAGTGACTGCACCAGCAGAAGAATAGTGAGTGCAGCTCTGGAGTATAATACAGGATGTAACTCAGGATCAGTAATGTAATGTATGTACACAGTGACTGCACCAGCAGAATAGTGAGTGCAGCTCTGGGGTATAATACTGTATGTAACTCTGGATCAGTAATGTAATGTATGTACACAGTGACTGCACCAGCAGAATAGTGAGTGCAGCTCTGGAGTATAATACAGGATGTAACTCAGGATCAGTAGAGGATCAGTCCTCTCCCACAGAATAGGAACATTGTTGTGCACTGGTCATACTCTGTAGCTGTCCTTTTATATATATACCGTTTTCTTTTTGGTGGATGAACCTGGTTGAAGCTGAACCTTATTTAAGAAAAACAGAACATGTTTCTTTGCTACCATAGTTAGTCTGTCAGCCCCCAAAATCCAGCATACAAAATTGACACCAATAAAAGAAGTGTTGGGGCTCTGCCTCCTGCTGTGACTTTTACTGAACTCATTAGGTTTCTGGATCTGATCTGCAGACATATTATATTTCCATCATCCTAAGTCTCCGCATTACATGGAAGCCACGATGCCTGGAACAATGGGAACTGTTTAGGACAAGCAGCCCATTGTCAAGAGATGCAGTCTATTGTAAGTGGGGACATTCCTACTCCTACTTTGTACTTCCCTCCCCCTGATGCTGGAGTCACAGGTCGCCGACTTCTTCAGTAACCCTCCAGCCTTGGGGTACAGATGACACTGATCACCCCCAGGAGAAGGGCCTGTGACTCCTCCATGCCCAGAATGATGACAGCTCTTATACAAACAATCCCTATAACCACCCAGGACACAATGCAGGCGTGAAATAACACCATGATGCAAGCGGAAACTTCTATACAGTCAGGTACAGCAAGCAGAGTGACGGCAAGCACTGGTGCTGCCCCTGGCTGCTCTAGGATAAAGCATATGCATCAGCATCTAAAGGTACTGCCACACTAAACAATCCCGCTAGCGATCACGATAACGACGCATACTAATGCGATCGCTAGCGGATTGTTTCTATATCGCTAAATGCTGCCACATTTAGCGATATAGTTAACGACGCTATCGCCGTTAGCGATCTTCTTAACGACTTTAGCGGTACAAAAGTACCGCTAAATCGCTAAGAAAAGGTGCCACACAGCGATTAGATACTCACCCAGCGGGAGCGCCAGCGATGAAATAGGGTCCGGAACGATTCCAGCGACGAGCGAGATCACAGCAGGAAGCTCGTCGCTGGAAGCTGCCGCACTGAACAATATCGCTAACGGATCGCTAAATAGTGACGTTTTTTAGCGATCTCGTTAGCGATATTGTTTAGTGTGGCATACCCTTAAGTCATTCCATTTAAATAGGTTTTCTGCATATAAAAAGAGTTTCACAACTTTCTAACAATCTTTGGCTTTCAGTTCCTCGCCAATTTCAACATCTGCGCTTGGTGTCAGTGAATGGAAAAATCTAGTTAGCTTTTAGATAGTAAAATACTGTACAGAGCTGATGAGAGTTTACTACAGTTGCATGTTCCAGAACTTACTGTGTAATCAGCCAGAACTCCAGATTGATTCATTGTAGCAAACTGTTAAGATGGAGCAGATGAAAGCGCTGAGCAGCAGATTTCCTGGTAACGATTTGTGGTTCTGGTTTTCCTGAATGATTTCCTCCTGTATAAATTATTGGGGTACCCCACTACGGGAGCACCCCCTATTAAAAGCTAAAGGGGTATAATAAACTTAAATAATAAACTTCTGCTCATCTCGCGGACCAGCGCCGTTCCTGTGATGTAGGCCCCTGTTACGTCACGTGACTACTGCAGCCAATCAAGTACTGCCGATCGGCTGCAGCCTTTCAGCATTCAGTCAGAGCTGAAGTCCATCGGTCCAATAATCCAGAATATTGGATAATGCAGCAGATTATAGGAATGTTACTGAATATAAAGCAGGAATGTCTCTTCTCTGGCCTGTCCGTGGCACCTACAGTCCTGGCAATATTGGGAGGTATTGGGGAGAGAGCGATCGTAAGCTCTTGGGGGCAGGTCAGGCGGATCGGTCTGATGAGCAGCAGGTCACGGAGGGTCCCCGGTGGTAGTAAGTTACCATGGGGCAGCGTAGTCTGCAGTCGCACCCCTGGAATCTGGAGGAGCCGCTCCGGTGCCATCTGTTTTTACACCAAAGATAACTTCTCTTCCAATAATAATTCTCCAAGTAGCCAGAGATGTCTTACGTAACGCTCATCACCGCGCAGCCAAACCTACATGAAGACAACCAGTCTGGCCATGAAGGGTTACGGCATCACTGTCAGGGTGTGATACCGGGCAGCAGTGGTGACAACACTCAGGTACAGGCACAACATGACTCAGGGACCCATAAAACATTTGCCTTCTGTTCAGGGAATTGCTTAAAGAGCTATTCCATAATGCAGAGCAACGGAGTTATGGCAGAATCGCATATCCGGACTGGCGTCAAGTGCAGCTGAGCCGGGAATGTGCCACGAGGCGTTATCAGCCCTGATTTCTGATTACAGTTTATACTTTCCCCAGCAGGGGGCGACGCTGAGTGAAGGGTAAGTGAGATCCGACTTCTACCCTGGAGTCGTGATGTCCAGCACGGTGCAGCCATCTGTATGAGCTGTGGAGCCATCCCCTCCTGTCACAGAGTCACCCCGACTCCACAGCTCTGCACAGCCCCTGCTCTTCTCCTCTCCCTTCTCAGTGGCTCCCCCTGCTGTATCCTGTACTGATTCATTGCAAAGTATGAACTACAGCAGCCTGGGAAGGACAACAGAACTACAGGTCCCAGGATGCATGTTCTGCTGGGAGTTGTAGTTTAGAAATCTGTCTTCCATTCTTTCCGCTAAGCACCATCATATATCGCCCTGCACATCGCCCCGTCTGTCGACGCTTCCTGTAGAAAAACCTGCACAGATGAAGATAAAATACCAAGGACGTCTCATGGAAAACACAGACCGTCTCCAGGAACAGATCTCACGTGACCCCACACCGGGTGAGACATCCGCAGGAGAGGAAAGCAACACTTAAAGGGGTTGTGCAGGATTAGAACCTGCAAAAAGCAAACAGCGCCACCCCTTTCCACTGGTTGCATCTAGTATTGCAGCTCAGCTCTATTACATTGAATGAAAAGTTAAGAGAATTGCGTAAGTGGGAATTCCCAAATATCGTGGTAAATAAGGCCGTGCTCGGCTCGTGGCTGCTCCGTACACAAGGATCTGCAGTCTGGGTGTTTCCTACAGTCATTGGTTGTATGTTTGACAGAGGCTTCAGGTCCCGGAAACAGTGAGAGGGAAGCCCCCCAAAATTATAATTTGGCTCCATATGAGACCAATGGTAAGAAAGATTCAGGACAATTGGGGGCCGTGTCGGAGATTTTGGGGTCCAAAGCTTCAAGGGAAAAGGGGTCTTGCTGCAGGTTAGAGGGGCCCATAACCCCCAGGGACACCCTGCTCCAGGATGACCGAGCTTCATCAGAAGCCCCCCTTTCATTTATGCAGTCCCAACACTAATGAATCATTCTTGCTTTCCGCATCTCAGGGGACCAAATACATTATGCAATGTACAGTCCGATCAATCATACAATCGATAGCAGAGCGATGGTCTCGATGGGTCGTTTCTCATCAGTCGTGCTTCTCCTCATGTCCTTATTGCCCTGTTCAGGCAGAAATACCCAAGGGGTGGGATGTCAGTCCCTATACACCCGCCTGTAAGGGTCACCCACAAACTGCCCCTATTCATCCACCTGTAACGCTCACCCTCAACACCACCCTTATACATTCTCATCACTGACCCACAACACCGCCCCTATACACTCGCATCACTGACCCACAACACCACCCAAATACACCCGCCTGTAACTCTCACCCACAACACAGCCCCTATACACCCACATGTAAAGCTCAAACACAACACCACACCTATAGACCCACATGTACCACTCACCCACAACACCGCCCCTATACCCCTGCATGTAATGCTCACCCACAACACCGCCCCTATACCCCCGCATGTAACGCTCACCCAAAAAACTGTCCCTATACACTCGCATGTACTACTCACCCACAACAAAGCCCCTATACCCACGCATGTAACGCTCACCCACAACACTGCCCCTATACACCCGCATGTACTGCTCACTCACAACACCGCCCCTATACACCCGATTGTACTGCTCATCCACAACACTGCCCCTATACACCCGCTGTAACGCTCACACACAACACTGCAACTATACACCTGCATGTAATGCTCACCCACAACACCGCCCCTATACACCCGCATGTAACGCTCACCCACAACACCGCCGCTATACACTCGCATGTACTGCTCACCCACAACACCGCCCCCATACACCCGCATGTACTGCTCACCCACAACACCGCCCCTATACCCCCGCATGTAACGCTCACCCACAACACCACCCCTATACACCCGCATGTACTGCTCACTCACAACACCGCCCCTATACACCCGCATGTACTGCTCACCCACAACACTGCCCCTATACACCCGCTGTAACGCTCACACACAACACTGCACCTATACACCCGCATGTTCTGCTCACCCACAATACCGCCCCTATACACCCGCATGTAACGCTCACCCACAACACAGCCCTATACACCCGCATGTAACGCTCACCCACAACACAGCCCCCCCCTATACCTACCCCGCATGTAACGCTCACCCACAACACTGCCCCTATACACCCGCATGTACTGCTCACTCACAACACACGCCCCTATACACCCGCATGTACTGCTCACCCACAACACTGCCCCTATACACCCGCTGTAACGCTCACCCACAACACTGCCCCTATACACCCGCTGTAACGCTCACCCACAACACTGCCCCTATACACCCGCCTGTAATGCTCACCCACAACACAGCCCCTATACACCCGCATGTAACGCTCACCCACAACACAGCCCCTATACCCCGCATGTAACGCTCACCCACAACACAGCCCCTATACACCCGCATGTAACGCTCACCCACAACACAGCCCCTATACCCCTGCATGTAACGCTCACACACAACACAGCCCCTATACACTCGCATGTACTACTCACCCACAACACAGCCCCTATACACCCGCATGTAACGCTCACCCCAACACAACCCCTATAAACCCACATGTACGCTCACCCACAACACTGCCCCTATACACCCGCATGTAACGCTCACCCAAACACTGCCCCTATACACCCGCATGTAATGCTCACCCACAACACTGCCCCTATATACCCGCATGTAACGCTCACCCACAACACTGCCCCTATACACTTGCATGTACTGCTCACCCACAACACTGCCCCTATATACCCACATGTAACGCTCACCCACAACACTGCCCCTATACACCCGCATGTAACGCTCACCCATAACACCGCCCCTATACACTCACATGTAACGCTCACTCACAACACTGTCCCTATACACCCGCATGTAACGCTCACCCACAACACCGCCCCTATACACCCGCATGTAATGCTCACCCACAACACACGCCCCTATACACCCGCATGTACTGCTCACCCACAACACAGCCCCTATACACCCGCTGTAACGATCACACACAACACTGCCCCTATACACCCGCATGTAACGCTCACCCACACCGCCCATATACACCACACAACACCGCCCCTATACACCCGCATGTACTGCTCACCCACAACACAGCCCCTATACACCCGCTGTAACGATCACACACAACACTGCCCCTATACACCCGCATGTAACGCTCACCCACACCGCCCATATACACCACAACACAGCCCCTATACACCCACTGTAACGCTCACACACAACACTGCCCCTATACACACGCATGCAACGCTCACCCACAACACTGCCCCTATACACCCGCATGTAACGCTCACCCACAACACCGCCCCTATACACCCGCATGTAACGCTCACCCATAACGCTGCCCCTATACACCCGCATGTAACGCTCACCCATAACACTGCCCCTATACACCCGCATGTAACGCTCACCCATAACACTGCCCCTATACACCCGCATGTAACGCTCACCATAACACCGCCCCTATACACCCGCATGTAACGCACACTCATAACACTGCCCCTATACACCCATATGTAACGCTCACCCATAACACTGCCCCTATACACCCACATGTAACGCTCACCCACAACACTGTCCCTATACACCCGCATGTAACGCACACTCATAACACTGCCCCTATACACCCATATGTAACGCTCACCCATAACACTGCCCCTATACACCCACATGTAACGCTCACCCACAACACTGTCCCTATACACCCGCATGTAACGCTCACCCACAACACTGCCCCTATACACCCGCATGTAACGCACACTCATAACACTGCCCCTATACACCCACATGTAACGCTCACCCACAACACTGCCCCTATACACCCGCATGTAACGCTCACCCACAACACTGCCCCTATACACCCACATGTAACGCTCACCCACAACACTGCCCCTATACACCCACATGTAACGCTCACCCACAACACTGCCCCTATACACCCGCATGTACTGCTCACCCACAACACTGCCCCTATACACCCGCATGTACTGCTCACCCACAACACCGCCCCTATACACCCGCATGTAACGCACACTCATAACACTGCCCCTATACACCCGCATGTACTGCTTACCCACAACACTGCCCCTATACACCCGCATGTACTGCTCACCCACAACACTGCCCCTATACACCCGCATGTAACGCACACTCATAACACTGCCCCTATACACCCGCATGTACTGCTTACCCACAACACTGCCCCTATACACCCGCATGTACTGCTTACCCACAACACTGCCCCTATACACCCGCATGTACTGCTTACCCACAACACTGCCCCTATACACCCGCATGTACTGCTCACCCACAACACCGCCCCTATACACCCGCATGTAACGCACACTCATAACACTGCCCCTATACACCCGCCTGTAATGCTCACCCACAACACCGCCCCTATACACCAGCATGTAACGCACACTCATAACACTGCCCCTATACACCCGCCTGTAATGCTCACCCACAACACTGCCCCTATACACCCGCATGTACTGCTCACTCACAACACTGCCCCTATACACCCGCTGTAACGCTCACACACAACACTGCCCCTATACACCCGCATGTACTGCTCACCCACAACACCGCCCCTATACACCCCATGTAACGCACACTCATAACACTGCCCCTATACACCCGCCTGTAATGCTCACCCACAACACTGCCCCTATACACCCGCCTGTAATGCTCACCCACAACACTGCCCCTATACACCCGCCTGTAATGCTCACCCACAACACTGCCCCTATACACCCGCCTGTAATGCTCACCCACAACACTGCCCCTATACACCCGCCTGTAATGCTCACCCACAACACTGCCCCTATACACCCGCATGTAATGCTCACCCACAACACTGCCCCTATACACCCGCATGTAATGCTCACCCACAACACTGCGCTCTTTGATGTCTATAGCAACTGTGCAAAAAAAAAAAGATAGTAAAGGTCAGCGCCTGTTAACCCTTCACAGCACGGCCTGGAGCACATAGCACAATGCAGCGACCTCAGTCTCTCCTGTTATATCCTGTTATATCCATTCCTGGGAAAGCTGGGTCATCAGTGTGGCTTCCTTGGGTTGTCACCCTCTTTTTCTGGGACATCATGTAGTGAGGATTGGGGATGGGTGCAAATTGGGTATAGTTAGCGCCAGGGTAGCCTCTATGTCAGATGTCACCCAGCATAACTAGGCATAGGCCTGGGAAAGCTGGGTGACAGCTGCTTTATGAGCTCTGATGGTGGCCATATTGGTTGTCACCCAGCTTTTCTGCACTCCTGCATACACACTGCTGAAATTCTGCACCCGAAATCACTACATACCTGGGCATCTTGAAGGTAAGTGCAGCCCTTGGGCCAGGGCTGTGATTGGCCGCCACAATGGTTGTCACCCAGCTTTCCCAGATGTGGATATAAATCGCCACCG
>JARQOD010007672.1:12500-38441 GCA_033576555.1 Oophaga sylvatica
CTTTCTCATCTACATCCATAGACATTAATATGGAGAAAGTATGGTGCCCCCACATCCACCTCCGGGGCTTCTCTGTCCTCATCTACATCCATAGACATTAATATGGAGAAAGTATGCCCCCAATCCCCTCCGGGGCTTCTTGTCCCAAACTAATAATAGGAGAAAGTATGTGCCCCCCCATCCTCTCCGGGGGCTTCCTGTCCTCATCTACATCCAGACATTAATAGGAAAATGTTCCCCCACATCCCTCGAGGGCTTCTCTTCCCCACTAACATAACATTAATATGAGGAAAGTATGTGCCCCCACATCCTCCGGGGGCTCCTGTCCTCATCTACTCCATAGACATTAATATGGAGAAAGTATGTCCCCCCCACATCCCCTCCGGGGCTTCTCTGTCCTCATCTATCCATAGACATAATATGGAGAAAGTATGTGCCCCCCACATCTCCTCCGGGGCTTCTCGTCCTCATCTACATCCATAGACATTAATATGGAGAAAGTATGTGCCCCCCATCCCCCCGGGGCTTCTCTGTCCTCATCTACATCCATATACATTAATGAGAATATGTGCCCCCACTCCCCGGGCTTCTCTGTCCTCTACATCCATGACATTATATGGAAAGTATGTGCCCCCCATCCTCCTCCGGGGCTTCTCTGTCCTCATCCATCCATAGACATTAATATGGAAAGTATGTGCCCCCACATCTCCTCCCGGGGCTCTCTTCCTCTAAATCATGATTAATATGGGAAAGTATGTGCCCCCACTCCTCCGGGGCTTCTCTTCCTCCATCACATCATACTTAATATGAGAAGTATGTGCCCCCACATCCCCCTGGGCTTCTCTGTCCTCTACATCCATAGACATTAATAGGGAAAGTATGTGCCCCCCACATCCACCCCGGGGCTTCTCTGCCATCTACATCCATAGACATTAATATGGGAAGTATGTGCCCCACATCCCCTCCAGGGGCTTCTCTGTCCCATTACATCCATAGACATAATATGGAAGTATGTGCCCCCCAACCTCTCGGGGGCTTCTCTGTCCTCATCTACATCCATAGACATTAATATGGAGAAAGTATGTGCCCCCACATCCACCTCCGGGGGCTTCTCTGTCCTCATCTACATCCATAGACATTAATATGGAAAAGTATGTGCCCCCACATCCTCCTCCGGGGGCTTCTCTGTCCTCATCTACATCCATAGACATTAATATGGAGAAAGTATGTGCCCCCCACATCCACCTCGGGGGCTTCTCTGTCCTCATCTACATCCATGGACATTAATATGGAGAAAGTATGTGCCCCCCACATCCTCCTCCGGGGGCTTCTCTGTCCTCATCTACATCCATAGACATTAATATGGAGAAAGTATGTGCCCCCCACATCCTCCTCCGGGGCTTCTCTGTCCTACATCTCATCCATAGACATTAATATGGAGAAAGTATGTGCCCCCCACATCCTCCGGGGGCTTCTCTGTCCTCATCTACATCCATGGCATTAATATGGAGAAAGTATGTGCCCCCCACATCCCCCTCGGGGGCTTCTCTGTCCTCATCTACATCCATGGACATTAATATGGAGAAAGTATGTGCCCCCACATCCACCTCCGGGGGCTTCTCTGTCCTCATCTACATCCATAGACATTAATATGGAGAAAGTATGTGCCCCCCACATCACCTCCGGAGGGCTTCTCTGTCCCCATCTACATCCATAGACATTAATATGAGGAAAGTATGTGCCCCCCCACATCATCCTCCGGGGGCTTCTCTGTCCTCATCTACATCCAGAGACATTAATATGGAGAAAGTATGTGCCCCCCCACATCCTCCTCGAGGGCTTCTCTGTCCCATCTACATCCATAGAGATTAATATGAGGAAAGTATGTGCCCCCCACATCCTCCGGGGCTTCTCTGTCCCCATCTACATCCATAGACATTAATATGAGAAAGTATGTGCCCCCCACATCCTCCTCCGGGGCTTCTCTGTCCTCATCTACATCCAGAGACATTAATATGGATAAAGTATGTGCCCCCCACATCCACCTCCGGGGCTTCTCTGTCCTCATCTACATCCATAGACATTAATATGGAGAAAGTATGTGCCCCCACATCCCCCCGGGGCTTCTCTGTCCTCATCTACATCCATAGACATTAATATGGAGGAAAGTATGTGCCCCCACATCCACCTCCGGGGCTTCTCTGTCCTCTCTACATCCATAGACATTAATATGGAGGAAAGTATGTGCCCCCCACATCCTCCTCCGGGGGCTTCTCTGTCCTCATCTACATCCATAGACATTAATATGGAGGAAAGTATGTGCCCCCCACATCCACCTCCGGGGCTTCTCTGTCCTCATCTACATCCATAACATTAAAATGGAGGAAAGTATGTGCCCCCCACATCCCCTCCGGGGGCTTCTCTGTCCCCATCTACATCCATAGACATTAATATGAGAAAGTATGTGCCCCCACATCCTCCTCCGGGGGCTTCTCTGTCCTCATCTACATCCATAGACATTAATATGGAGAAAGTATGTGCCCCCCACATCCACCTCCGAGGGCTTCTCTGTCCCCATCTACATCCATAGACATTAATATGAGGAAAGTATGTGCCCCCCACATCCTCCTCCGGGGCTTCTCTGTCCCATCTACATCCATAGACATTAATATGGAGAAAGTATGTGCCCCCCACATCCACCTCCGGGGGCTTCTCTGTCCTCATCTACATCCATAGACATTAATATGGAGAAAGTATGTGCCCCCCACATCCACCTCCGGGGCTTCTCTGTCCTCATCTACATCCATAGACATTAATATGGAGAAAGTATGTCCCCCCACATCCCCCTCCGGGGGCTTCTCTGTCCTCATCTACATCCATAGACATTAATATGGAGAAAGTATGTGCCCCCCACATCCACCTCCGGGGCTTCTCTGTCCTCATCTACATCCATGGACATTAATATGGAGAAAGTATGTGCCCCCCACATCCACCTCCGGGGGCTTCTCTGTCCTCATCTACATCCATAGACATTAATATGGAGAAAGTATGTGCCCCCACATCCACCTCCGAGGGCTTCTCTGTCCCCATCTACATCCATAGACATTAATATGAGGAAAGTATGTGCCCCCCACATCCTCCTCCGGGGCTTCTCTGTCCTCATCTACATCCATAGACATTAATATGGAGAAAGTATGTGCCCCCCCACATCCTCCTCCGAGGGCTTCTCTGTCCCATCTACATCCATAGAGATTAATATGAGGAAAGTATGTGCCCCCCACATCCTCCGGGGGCTTCTCTGTCCCCATCTACATCCATAGACATTAATATGAGTAAAGTATGTGCCCCCCACATCCTCACTCCGGGGGCTTCTCTGTCCTCATCTACATCCATAGACATTAATATGAGAAAGTATGTGCCCCCCACATCCTCCTCCGGGGCTTCTCTGTCCTCATCTACATCCATAGACATTAATATGGAGAAAGTATGTGCCCCCCACATCCACCTCCGAGGGCTTCTCTGTCCCATCTAATCCATAGACATTAATATGAGGAAAGTATGTGCCCCCCACATCCTCCTCCGGGGGCTTCTCTGTCCTCATCTACATCCATACATTAATATGGAGAAAGTATGTGCCCCCCACATCCACCTCCGGGGGCTTCTCTGTCCTCATCTACATCCATAGACATTAATATGGAGAAAGTATGTGCCCCCCACATCCACCTCCGGGGCTTCTCTGTCCTCATCTACATCCATAGACATTAATATGAGGAAGTATGTGCCCCCCACATCCTCCTCCGGGGCTTCTCTGTCCTCATCTACATCCATAGACATTAATATGGAGAAAGTATGTGCCCCCCCACATCCTCCTCCGAGGGCTTCTCTGTCCCCATCTACATCCATAAGAATTAATATGAGGAAAGTATGTGCCCCCCACATCTCCTCCGGGGGTTCTCTGTCCTCATCTACATCCATAGACATTAATATGGGAAAGTATGTGCCCCCACATCCACCTCCGGGGCTTCTCTGTCCTCATCTACATCCATAGACATTAATATGGGAAAGTATGTGCCCCCCACATCCACCTCCGGGGCTTCTCTGTCCTCCATCTACATCCATGAGACATTAATATGAGAAAGTATGTGCCCCCACCACCTCCGGGGGCTTCTCTGTCCTCATCTACATCCATAACATTAATATGGAGAAAGTATGTGCCCCCACATCCACCTCCGGGGGCTTCTCTGTCCTCATCTACATCCATAGACATTAATATGAGGAAGTATGTGCCCCCCAATCCCCTCCGGGGCTTCTCTGTCCTCATACATCCATAAGGACATTAATATGGGAAGTATGTGCCCCCCACATCCATACCTCCGGGGCTTCTCCTGTCCTCATCTACATCCTTAGACATTAATCATGAGAAATATGTGCCCCCCACATCCCCTCCGGGGCTTCTCTGTCCTCCATCTACATCCATAGACATTAATATGAGGAAAGTATGTGCCCCCCACAGTCCTCCTCCGGGGGCTTCTCTGTCCTCATCTACATCCATAGACATTAATATGGCGAAATATGTGCCCCCACATCCTCCTCCGGGGCTTCTCTGTCCTCATCTACATCCTAGACATTAATATGGGAATATGTGCCCCCACATCCACTCTCGAGGGCTTCTCTGTCCCATCTACATCCTAGACATTAATATGAGAAAGTATGTGCCCCCCACATCTCCTCCGGGGGCTTCTCTGTCCTCATCTACATCCATGACATTAATATGGAGAAAGTATGTGCCCCCCACATCCCCTCCGGGGCTTCTCTGTCCTCCTACATCCATAGAAATATTGAAAAAGTAGTGCCCCCCATCCCTCCGGGCTTCTCTGTCCTCATCTACATCCATAGACATTAATATGGGAAGTATGTGCCCCCCACATCCTCCTCCGGGGGCTTCTCTGTCCCATCTACATCCATAGACATTATATGGAGAAAGTATGTGCCCCACATCCTCCTCCGGGCTTCTCTGTCCTCATCTACATCCATAGACATTAATATGGGAAAGTATGTGCCCCCCACATCCTCCTCCGGGGCTTCTCTGTCCTCATCTACATCCATAGACATTATATGGAAAGTATGTGCCCCCCACATCCCCTCCGGGGGCTTCTCTGTCCTCATCTACATCCATAGACATTAATATGGGAAGTTGTGCCCCCACATCCTCCTCCGGGGCTTCTCTGTCCTCATCTACATCCATACATTTGGAAATTGCCCCCCACATCCATCTCGGGTTCTCTGCCCATCACATCCAGGACTTAATATGAAGAAGTATGTGCCCCCCACATCTCCTCCCGGCTTCCTGTCCTCATCTACACCTACATATGGAATAGTGCCCCCAATCCTCCGGGGCTTTTGCCTCATCTACATCCATGCTTAATGAGAAAGTTGTGCCCCACATTACTGGGGCTCTCTGTCCCCTACATCCATGACTTATTGGAAGTATGTGCCCCCCATCCTCCTCCGGGCTTCTCTGTCTCATCTACATCCATAACATTAATTGGGAATATTGCCCCACATCCTCCTCCGGGGCTCCTGTCCTCATTACTCCATAGACTTAATATGGAAAGATTGCCCCACTCCCCTCCGGGCTTCTCTGTCCTCATTACATCCATGAATTAATAGAGAAAGTATGTGCCCCCATCCCTCGGGGGCTTCTCTGTCCTCATCTACATCCATAGACTTATATGGAAGTATGTGCCCCACATCCCCGGGGCTTCCTGTCCTCATTACATCCATAGACATTAATGGAAATATTGCCCCACATCCTCTCGGGCTTCTCTGTCCCATCTACATCCATAGAATTAATTGGAGAAATATGTGCCCCCCCATCCCTCGGGCTCTCTTCCTCTCACATCCATGACATTAATATGGAGAAGTATGGGTCCCGCCCACACCCCGGGCTTCTCTGTCCTATCTACATCCATAGACATTAATTGAATGCCACACCCCGGGGCTCCTGTCTCATCTACTCCATAGACATAATATGGAGAAAGTTTGCCCACATCCCCTCCGGGGCTTCTCTGATCACTACATCCATAGACATTAATATGAAGAAGTAGTGCCTCCCACATCCCCTCCGGGGCTTCTCTGTCTCAATCTACATCCATGGACATTAATATGGATAAAGTATGTGCCCCCCACATCCACCTCCGGGGGCTCTCTGTCTCATCTACTCCATAGACATTAATATGGAGAAGTATGGCCCCCCACATCCACCCCGGGGGCTTCTCTGTCTCTCTACTCCATGACATAATATCGATGCCCCCCACTCACCTCCGGGTCTCTGTCCTCTCTACTCCATGACTAATTGGATAACGATGTAAACCACCTCCGGGGCTCCGTCTCATCATCCATAGACATTAATATGGGAAAGTATGTGCCTCCCACATCCACTCCGGGGCTTCTCTGTCCCATCTACATCCATGGACATTAATATGGAGAAAGTATGTGCCCCCCACATCCTCCTCGGGGGCTTCTCTGTCCTCATCACTCATAGACATTAATATGGAGAAAGTATGTGCCCCCCACATCCACCTCCGGGGCTTCTCTGTCCTCATCTACATCCATGGACATTAATATGGATAAAGTATGTGCCCCCCACATCCACCTCCGGGGGCTTCTCTGTCCTCATCTACATCCATAGACATTAACCCCTTCCCGACCCATGACGCCTACGTCGGCGTCATGAAAACCTGTGCCATCCCGACCCATGACGCCGACGTAGGCGTCATGCTATAAATCATGTTACTGCGGGTCGGGGGTCCGGGGTCACTGAAAGGTCACCCGACTCGCAGTAACAGGACCCTTACTGCATCACCACAGGGGGGTTGGCTTAACCCCCACGTGGCCACGATCGCTCTGATTGGCTGTTAAAAGTGAAACTGCCAATCAGAGCGATTTGTAATATTTCACTAATGAAACTGGTGAAATATTACAATCCAGCCATGGCCGATGCTGCAATAGCATCTGCCATGGCTGGAGACCGCGATCAGACCCCCCCACACCATGTCACGGCGGTGATCGGCCGCCGCCATCGAAAGATGGCAGCGATCGGTCACCGCCGTCGCTGTCTGCTCCCCTGCTCCTGCGATCACACCCCCTCACCTTCCGATCCCCCCCCCTCACCTTCCGACGTCCCCTACTCACCTCTCCCGGTCCACCGATGTCCCTGGATCCGTCCCGGCGGCTGCCCGGGATTCTTCATGGGCGCCGCCATCTTGGAAAATGGCGGGCGCAGTGCGCCCGCCGGCCGGCGCATGCGCAGTGCGCCCTCCATTGTAAAAAAATTTATTTTGATCACTGTGATAAACTGTCACAGTGATCAAAATAAAAAAAAGTAAATGAACCCCCCCCCCGTCATAGGTAGGGACAAATAATAAAAAAAATATATATATATTTTTTTTTTCCTAGCGGATTTTGCTGCTGATCCGCAGCTGATTTCGCTGCGGATCCGCGGCGGATATCGCGACTGATCCGCGGCGGATCCGCGGCTGATTTCGCTGAGGATCCGCGGCGGATATCGCTGCTGATTTCGCTGCTGATCCGCGGCGGATTTCGCTGCTGATCCGCGGCGGATTTCGCTGCTGATCCGCGGTGGATTTCGCTGCGGATCCGCGGCTGATTTCGCTGCGGATCCGCGGCTGATTTCGCTGCGGATCCGCGGCTGATTTCGCTGCTGATCCGCAACTGATTTTGCTGCTGATCCGCGGCGGATTTCGCTGCTGATCCGCGGCGGATTTCGCTGCTGATCCGTGGCGGATTTCGCTGCGGATCCGCTACTGATTTCGCTGCGGATCCGCGATGATTCCTGCGGATCCGACTGATTTCCCTGCGGATCCGCGACTGATTTCGCTGCGGATCCGCGACTGATTTCGCTGCGGATCCGCGACTGATTTCGCTGCGGATCCGCGGCGGATTTCGTTGCTGATCCGCGGCGGATTTTGCTGCTGATCCGCGACTGATTTTGCTGCTGATACGCTGCGGATCCGCGGCGGATTTCGCTGCTGATTCGTGGCGGATTTCGCTGCGGATCCGCGACTGATTTCGCTGCGGATCCGCGACTGATTTCGCTGCGGATCCGCGACTGATTTTGCTGCTGATTCGCGGCGGATTTCGCTGCTGATCCGCGGCGGATTTCGCTGCTGATCCGCGGCGGATTTCACTGCTGATCTGCGGCGGATTTCGCTGCGGATCCGCTACTGATTTCGCTGCGGATCCGCGACTGATTTCGCTGCGGATCCGCGGCTGATTTCGCTGCGGATCCGCGGCTGATTTCGCTGCTGATCCGCAACTGATTTGTGCTGCTGATTCGCGGCGGATCCGCGGCTGATTTCGCTGCTGATCCGCGGCGGATTTCGCTGCTGATCCGCGGCGGATTTCGCTGCTGATCCGCGGCGGATTTCGCTGCTGATCCGCGGCGGATTTCGCTGCGGATCCGCTACTGATTGCGCTGCGGATCCGCGACTGATTCCGCTGCGGATCCGCGACTGATTCCGCTGCGGATCCGCGACTGATTTCGCTGCGGATCCGCGACTGATTTCGCTGCGGATCTGCGGCGGATTTCGTTGCTGATCCGCGGCGGATTTTGCTGCTGATCCGCGACTGATTTTGCTGCTGATTCGCGGCGGATCCGCGGCGGATTTCGCTGCTGATTCGCGGCGGATTTCGCTGCTGATCCGCGGCGGATTTCGCTGCTGATCCGTGGCGGATTTCGCTGCGGATCCGCTAATGATTTCGCTGCGGATCCGCGACTGATTTCGCTGCGGATCCGCTACTGATTTCGCTGCGGATCCGCGACTGATTTCGCTGCGGATCCACGGCTGATTTCGCTGCTGATCCGCGGCGAATTTCGCTGCTGATCCGCAACTGATTTTGCTGCTGATTCGCGGCTGATCCGTGGCGGATTTCGCTGCGGATCCGCTAATGATTTCGCTGCGGATCCGCGACTGATTTCGCTGCGGATCCGCGACTGATTTCGCTGCGGATCCGCGACTGATTTCGCTGCGGATCCACGGCTGATTTCGCTGCTGATCCGCGGCGGATTTCGCTGCTGATCCGCAACTGATTTTGCTGCTGATTCGCGCGGATCCGCGGCGGATTTCGCTGCTGATCCGCGGCGGATTTCGCTGCTGATCCGCGGCGGATTTCGCTGCTGATCTGCGGCGGATTTCGCTGCGTATCCGCTACTGATTTCGCTGCGGATCCGCGACTGATTTCGCTGCGGATCCGCGACTGATTTCGCTGCGGATCCGCGGCGGATTTCGTTGCGGATCCGCTGCGGATTTTGCTGCTGATCCGCGACTGATTTTGCTGCTGATTCGCTGCGGATCCGCGGCGGATTTCGCTGCTGATTCGCGGCGGATTTCGCTGCTGATCCGCGGCTGATTTCGCTGCTGATCCGCGGCTGATTTCGCTGCTGATCCGCGGCGGATTTCGCTGCTGATCCGCGGCGGATTTTGTTGCTGATCCGCGGCTGATTATCTGCTGATTCATCTGCGCTAGCGGGTATAGCATAACGCGATCGCGTTATGCTATACCGTTACCAGCCGGTCAACGCTACATGTTGAACGGGCTTGTAAAACGCAATATGAACCCAGCCTTAGGGTTAGAACTAGGGTTAGGGTTAGCATTAGGGTTAAGGTTAGAATTACGGTTAGGGTTGGAAATTATTGGAAGGTTAGGGTTGGAATTAGGGTTAGGCTTGTAGTTAGGTTTATGGTTAGAGTTGGGATTAGGGTTAGGGGTGTGTTGGGGTTAGGGTTATGATTAGGGTTTGTATTAGGGTTAGGTGTGTGTAGGGGTTAGGGTTGGGGTTAGGGGTGTGTGTTGGGGTTAGTGTTGGAGTTAGAATTGAGGGGTTTCCACTATTTAGGCACATCAGGGGGTCTCCATACGCGACATGGCGCCACCATTGATTCCTGCAAATTTTGCGTTCAAAAAGTCAAACAGTGCTCCCTTTATTCCAAGCCCCGACGTATGCCCAAACAGTGGTTTATCCCCACATATGAGGTATCAGCGTACTCGGGAAAAATTGCACAACAACTTTGGGGGTTCTAATTTCTCCTGTTAACAAATGATTTTATATTTTCACGGCTCTGCGTTATAAACTTCTGTGAAGGACTTGGAGATTCAAAGTGCTTATCACACATCTATAGGAGTTCCTTGGGGGATCTAGTTTCCAAAATGGGGTCACTTGTGGGGAGTTTCTACTGTTTAGGCACATCAGGGACTCTGCAAACGTAACATGACGCCCGAAGACCATTCCATCAAGTGGGCATTTCAAAACGTCACTACTTCCCATCCGAGCCCCGACGTGTGCCCATACAGTAGTTTTCTCCCACATATGGGATATCAGCATACTCAGGACAAATTGGACAACAACTTTTGGGGTCTAATTTCTCCTGTTACCCTTGGGAAAATAAAAAAATTGGAGACTAAAAGATCCTGATTGTGGAAAAAATATGATTTTTTTATTTTCATGCCCGGGCGTTATAAACTTCTGTGTAGCCCTTGGGGGTTCAAAGTGCTCACCACACATCTAGATAAGTTCTTTGCGGGGTCTAGTTTCCTAAATGGGGTCACTTGTGGGGAGTTTCTACTGTTTAGGCACATCAGGGGCTCTGCAAACGTAACAAGATGCCCGCAGACCATTCCATCAAGTCGGCATTTCAAAGCGTCACCACATCCCTTCCGAGCCCTGACGTGTGCCCAAACAGTGGTTCCCCCCCACATATGGGGTACTAGCGTACTCAGGACAAACTGGACAACAACTTTTGGAGTCCAATTTCTCCTGTAACCATTGTGAAAATAAAAAATAGTGGGCTAAAAAAATCATTTTTTGAGAAAAAAAAATATTTTTTATTTTCACGGCTCTGCGTTATAAACTTCTGTGAAGCACCTGGGGGTTCAAAGTTCTCACTATGCATCTAGATAAGTTCCTTAGGGCGTCTAGTTTCCAAAATGGGGTCACTTGTGGGGGAGCTCCAATGTTTAGGCACACAGGGACTCTCCAAATGCGACATGGCAACCGCTAAATATTCCAGCATATTTTCCATTCAAAAAGTCAAATGGCGCTCCTTCCCTTCTGAGCCCTGCCGTGCGCCCAAACAGTGGTTTATGACCACATATGAGGTATCTGTGTACTCAGGAGAAATTGCCCAACAAATTTTAGGATCCAATTTATACTGTTGCCCATGTGAAAATGAAAAAAACTGAGGCTAAAAGAAAATTTTTGTGAAAAAAAAGTACTTTCTTTTTTTTACAGATCAATTTGTGAAGCACCTGGGGGTTCAAAGTGCTCACTATGCATCTAGATAAGTTCCTTAGGGGTCTAGTTTCCAAAATGGGGTCACTTGTGGGGGAGCTCCAATGTTTAGGCACACAGGGATTCTCCAAATGCGACATGGCAACCGCTAAATATTCCAGCATATTTTCCATTCAAAAAGTCAAATGGCGCTCCTTCCCTTCTGAGCCCTGCCGTGCGCCCAAACAGTGGTTTATGACCACATACGAGGTATCTGTGTACTCAGGAGAAATTGCCCAACAAATTTTAGGATCCAATTTATACTGTTGCCCATGTGAAAATGAAAAAAACTGAGGCTAAAAGAAAATTTTTGTGAAAAAAAAATACTTTCTTTTTTTACGGATCAATTTGTGAAGCAACTGGGGGTTCAAAGTGCTCACTATGCATCTAGATAAGTTCCTTAGGGGGTCTAGTTTCCAAAATGGGGTCACTTGTGGGGGAGCTCCAATGTTTAGGCACACAGGGACTCTCCAAATGCGACATGGCAACCGCTAAATATTCCAGCATATTTTCATTCAAAAAGTCAAATGGCGCTCCTTCCCTTCTGAGCCCTGCCGTGCGCCCAAACAGTGGTTTATGACCACATACGAGGTATCTGTGTACTCAGGAGAAATTGCCCAACAAATTTTAGGATCCAATTTATACTGTTGCCCATGTGAAAATGAAAAAAACTGAGGCTAAAAGAAAATTTTTGTGAAAAAAAAGTACTTTCTTTTTTTTACAGATCAATTTGTGAAGCACCTTGGGTTCAAAGTGATCACTATGCATCTAGATAAGTTCCTTAGGAGGTCTAGTTTCCAAAATGGGGTCACTTGTGGGGGAGCTCCAATGTTTAGGCACACAGGGACTCTCCAAATGCGACATGGCAACCGCTAAATATTCCAGCATATTTTCCATTCAAAAAGTCAAATGGCGCTCCTTCCCTTCTGAGCCCTGCCGTGCGCCCAAACAGTGGTTTATGACCACATATGAGGTATCTGTGTACTCAGGAGAAATTGCCCAACAAATTTTAGGATCCATTTTATCCTGATGCCCATGTGAAAATGAAAAAAACTGAGACTAAAAGAAAATTTTTGTTGGAAAAATTAAAATGTCCATTTTTTCCTTCCACGTTGCTTTAGTTCCTGTGAAGCACCTGAAGGGTTAATAATCTTCTTGAATGTAGTTTTGAGTAGCTTGAGGGGTGCAGTTTTTATAATGGTGTCACTTTTGGGTATTTTCTGCCATATAGACCCCTCAAAGTGACTTCAAATGTGAGGTGGTCCCTAAAAAAAATGGTTTTGTAAATTTTGATGTAAAAAGGAGAAATCGCTGGTCAACTTTTAACCCTTATAACTTCCTAACAAAAAAAAATGTTGTTCCCAAAATTGTGCTGATGTAAAGTAGACATGTGGGAAATGTTATTTATTAACTATTTTGTGCCACATAACTCTCTGGTTTAACAGAATAAAAATTAAAAATTTGAAAATTACAAATTTTTCAGAATTTTCGCCAAATTTCCATTTTTTTCACAAATAAACGCAAAAATTATCGACCTTAATTTACCACTAGCATGAAGCCCAATATGTCACGAAAAAACAATCTCAGAATCGCTAGGATCCGTTGAAGCGTTCCTGAGTTATTACCTCATAAAGGGACACTGGTCAGAATTGCAAAAAATGGCAAGGTCTTTAAGGTCAAAATAGGTTGGGTCATGAAGGGGTTAATATGGAGAAAGTATGTGCCCCCCACATCCACCTCCGAGGGCTTCTCTGTCCCCATCTACATCCATAGACATTAATATGAGGAAAGTATGTGCCCCCCACATCCTCCTCCGGGGGCTTCTCTGTCCTCATCTACATCCAGAGACATTAATATGGAGGAAAGTATGTGCCCCCCACATCCTCCTCCGAGGGCTTCTCTGTCCCCATCTACATCCATAGACATTAATATGAGGAAAGTATGTGCCCCCCACATCCTCCTCCGGGGGCTTCTCTGTCCCATCTACATCCATAGACATTAATATGAGGAAAGTATGTGCCCCCCACATCCTCCTCCGGGGGCTTCTCTGTCCTCATCTACATCCAGAGACATTAATATGGAGAAAGTATGTGCCCCCACATCCTCCTCCGAGGGCTTCTCTGTCCCCATCTACATCCATAGACATTAATATGAGGAAAGTATGTGCCCCCCACATCCTCCTCCGGGGGCTTCTCTGTCCTCATCTACATCCAGAGACATTAATATGGAGAAAGTATGTGCCCCCCACATCCACCTCCGAGGGCTTCTCTGTCCCCATCTACATCCATAGACATTAATATGAGGAAAGTATGTGCCCCCCACATCCTCCTCCGGGGGCTTCTCTGTCCTCATCTACATCCATAGACATTAATATGGGGAAAGTATGTGCCCCCCACATCCTCCTCCGGGGGCTTCTCTGTCCTCATCTACATCCATAGACATTAATATGGAGAAAGTATGTGCCCCCCACATCCTCCTCCGGGGGCTTCTCTGTCCTTATCTACATCCATGACATTAATATGGAGAAAGTATGTGCCCCCCACATCCTCCGGGGGCTTCTCTGTCCTCATCTACATCCATAGACATTAATATGGAGAAAGTATGTGCCCCCCACATCCCCTCCGGGGGCTTCTCTGTCCTCATCTACATCCATAGACATTAATATGGAGAAGTATGTGCCCCCACATCCTCCTCCGGGGGCTTCTCTGTCCTCATCTACATCCATGGACATTAATATGGAGAAAGTATGTGCCCCCCACATCACCTCTCGGGGGCTTCTCTGTCCTCATCTACATCCTTGGACATTAATATGGAGAAAGTATGTGCCCCCCACATCCACCTCCGGGGGCTTCTCTGTCCTCATCTACATCCATAGACATTAATATGGAGAAAGTATGTGCCCCCCACATCCTCCTCCGGGGGCTTCTCTGTCCTCATCTACATCCATAGACATTAATATGGAGAAAGTATGTGCCCCCCACATCCACCTCCGGGGCTTCTCTGTCCTCATCTACATCCATGACATTAATATGGAGAAAGTATGTGCCCCCCCACATCCACCTCCGGGGGCTTCTCTGTCCTCATCTACATCCATAGACATTAATATGGAGAAAGTATGTGCCCCCCACATCCACCTCCGGGGGCTTCTCTGTCCTCATCTACATCCATAGACATTAATATGGAGGAAAGTATGTGCCCCCCACATCCACCTCCGGGGGCTTCTCTGTCCTCATCTACATCCATGGACATTAATATGGAGAAAGTATGTGCCCCCCACATCCACCTCCGGGGGCTTCTCTGTCCTCATCTACATCCATAGACATTAATATGGAGAAAGTATGTGCCCCCCACATCCACCTCCGGGGGCTTCTCTGTCCTCATCTAACATCCATGACATTAATATGGGAAAGTATGTGCCCCCCACATCTCACTCCGGGGCTTCTCTGTCCTCATCTACATCCATAGACATTAATATGGAGAAAGTATGTGCCCCCCACATCCACCTCCGGGGGCTTCTCTGTCCTCATCTACATCCATAGACATTAATATGGAGGAAAGTATGTGCCCCCCACATCCCCTCGGGGGCTTCTCTGTCCTCATTCTACATCCATAGACATTAATATGGAGAAAGTATGTGCCCCCACATCCCTCCGGGGGCTTCTCTGTCCTCATCTACATCCATAGACATTAATATGGGAAAGTATGTGCCCCCCACATCCTCCTCCGGGGCTTCTCTGTCCTCATCTACATCCATAGACATTAATATGGAGAAAGTATGTGCCCCCCACATCCACCTCCGGGGGCTTCTCTGTCCTCATCTACATCCATAGACATTAATATGGAGAAAGTATGTGCCCCCCACATCCATCCTCCGGGGGCTTCTCTGTCCTCATCTACATCCATGACATTAATATGGAGAAAGTATGTGCCCCCACATCCACCTCCGGGGGCTTCTCTGTCCTCATCTACATCCATAGACATTAATATGGAGAAAGTATGTGCCCCCCACATCCACCTCCGGGGGCTTCTCTGTCCTCATCTACATCCATAGACATTAATATGGAGAAAGTATGTGCCCCCCACATCCACCTCCGGGGGCTTCTCTGTCCTCATCTACATCCATAGACATTAATATGGAGAAAGTATGTGCCCCCACATCCACCTCCGGGGGCTTCTCTGTCCTCATCTACATCCATAGACATTAATATGGAAAGTATGTGCCCCCCACATCCCTCCGGGGGCTTCTCTGTCCTCATCTACATCCATAGACATTAATATGGAGAAAGTATGTGCCCCCCACATCCACCTCCGGGGGCTTCTCTGTCCTCATCTACATCCATAGACATTAATATGGAGAAAGTATGTGCCCCCCACATCCCCTCCGGGGGCTTCTCTGTCCTCATCTACATCCATAGACATTAATATGGAGAAAGTATGTGCCCCCCACATCCACCTCCGGGGGCTTCTCTGTCCTCATCTACATCCATAGACATTAATATGGAGAAAGTATGTGCCCCCCACATCCCCTCCGGGGGCTTCTCTGTCCTCATCTACATCCATAGACATTAATATGGAGAAAGTATGTGCCCCCCACATCCCCTCCGGGGGCTTCTCTGTCCTCATCTACATCCATAGACATTAATATGAGAAAGTATGTGCCCCCCACATCCCCTCCGGGGGCTTCTCTGTCCTCATCTACATCCATAGACATTAATATGGAGAAAGTATGTGCCCCCCACATCCCCTCCGGGGGCTTCTCTGTCCTCATCTACATCCATAGACATTAATATGGGAGAAAGTATGTGCCCCCACATCCCTCCGGGGGCTTCTCTGTCCTCATCTACATCCATAGACATTAATATGGAGAAAGTATGTGCCCCCACATCCCCTCCGGGGGCTTCTCTGTCCTCATCTACATCCATAGACATTAATATGGAGAAAGTATGTGCCCCCCACATCCACCTCCGGGGGCTTCTCTGTCCTCATCTACATCCATAGACATTAATATGGAGAAAGTATGTGCCCCCCACATCCTCCTCCGGGGGCTTCTCTGTCCTCATCTACATCCATGACATTAATATGGGAAAGTATGTGCCCCCCACATCCTCCTCCGGGGGCTTCTCTGTCCTCATCTACATCCATAGACATTAATATGGAGAAAGTATGTGCCCCCCAATCCACCTCCGGGGGCTTCTCTGTCCTCATCTACATCCATAGACATTAATATGGAGAAAGTATGTGCCCCCCACATCCCCTCCGGGGGCTTCTCTGTCCTCATCTACATCCATAGACATTAATATGGAGAAAGTATGTGCCCCCACATCCTCCTCCGGGGGCTTCTCTGTCCTCATCTACATCCATAGACATTAATATGGAGAAAGTATGTGCCCCCACATCCTACCTCCGGGGGCTTCTCTGTCCTCATCTACATCCATAGACATTAATATGGAGAAAGTATGTGCCCCCACATCCCCTCCGGGGGCTTCTCTGTCCTCATCTACATCCATGACATTAATATGGAGAAAGTATGTGCCCCCCACATCCACCTCCGGGGGCTTCTCTGTCCTCATCTACATCCATAGACATTATATGGAGAAAGTATGTGCCCCCCACATCCCCTCCGGGGGCTTCTCTGTCCTCATCTACATCCATAGACATTAATATGGAGAAAGTATGTGCCCCCCACATCTCCTCCGGGGGCTTCTCTGTCCTCATCTACATCCATGGACATTAATATGGAGAAAGTATGTGCCCCCACATCCTCCTCGGGGGCTTCTCTGTCCTCATCTACATCCATAGACATTAATATGGAGAAAGTATGTGCCCCCACATCCACCTCCGGGGGCTTCTCTGTCCTCATCTACATCCATAGACATTAATATGGAGAAAGTATGTGCCCCCACATCCCCTCCGGGGGCTTCTCTGTCCTCATCTACATCCATAGACATTAATATGGAGAAAGTATGTGCCCCCCACATCCCCTCCGGGGCTTCTCTGTCCTCATCTACATCCATAGACATTAATATGGAGGGAAAGTATGTGCCCCCACATCCTCCTCCAGGGGCTTCTCTGTCCTCATCTACATCCTAGACATTAATATGGAGAAAGTATGTGCCCCCCACATCCCTCGGGGGCTTCTCTGTCTCATCTACATCCATAGACATTAATATGGAGAAAGTATGTGCCCCCACATCCCTCCGGGGGCTTCTCTGTCCTCATCTACATCCATAGACATTAATATGGAGAAAGTATTGTGCCCCCCACATCCTCTCCGGGGGCTTCTCTGTCCTCATCTACATCCATAGAATTAATATGGAGAAAGTATGTGCCCCCACATCCACCTCCGGGGGCTTCTCTGTCCTCATCTACATCCATAGACATTAATATGGAGAAAGTATGTGCCCCCCACATCCACCTCCGGGGGCTTCTCTGTCCTCATCTACATCCATAGACATTAATATGGGGAAAGTATGTGCCCCCCACATCCTCCTCCGGGGGCTTCTCTGTCCTCATCTACATCCATAGACATTAATATGGGAAAAGTATGTGCCCCCCACATCCTCCTCCGGGGGCTTCTCTGTCCTCATCTACATCCATAGATTAATATGGAGAAAGTATGTGCCCCCCACATCCTCCTCCGGGGGCTTCTCTGTCCTCATCTACATCCATGGACATTAATATGGAGAAAGTATGTGCCCCCCACATCCACCTCCGGGGGCTTCTCTGTCCTCATCTACATCCATAGACATTAATATGGAGAAAGTATGTGCCCCCCACATCCTCCGGGGGCTTCTCTGTCATCATCTACATCCATAGACATTAATATGGAGGAAAGTATGTGCCCCCCACATCCTCCTCCGGGGGCTTCTCTGTCCTCATCTACATCCATAGACATTAATATGGGGAAAGTATGTGCCTCCCACATCCTCCTCCGGGGGCTTCTCTGTCCTCATCTACATCCATGGACATTAATATGGAGAAAGTATGTGCCCCCCACATCCACCTCCGGGGGCTTCTCTGTCCTCATCTACATCCATGGACATTAATATGGATAAAGTATGTGCCCCCCACATCCACCTCCGGGGGCTTCTCTGTCCTCATCTACATCCATAGACATTAACCCCTTCCCGACCCATGACGCCTACGTCGGCGTCATGAAAACCTGTGCCATCCCGACCCATGACGCCGACGTAGGCGTCATGCTATAAATCATGTTACTGCGGGTCGGGGTCCGGGGTCACTGAAAGGTCACCCGACCCGCAGTAACAGGACCCTTACTGCATCACCACAGGGGGGTTGGCTTAACCCCCACGTGGCCACGATCGCTCTGATTGGCTGTTAAAAGTGAAACTGCCAATCAGAGCGATTTGTAATATTTCACCAATGAAACTGGTGAAATATTACAATCCAGCCATGGCCGATGCTGCAATAGCATCTGCCATGGCTGGAGACCGCGATCAGACCCCCCCACACCATGTCACGGCGGTGATCGGCCGCCGCCATCGAAAGATGGCAGCGATCGGTCACCGCCGTCGCTGTCTGCTCCCCTGCTCCTGCGATCACCCCCCCTCACCTTCCGATCCCCCCCCCCTCACCTTCCGACGTCCCCTACTCACCTCTCCCGGTCCACCGATGTCCCTGGATCCGTCCCGGCGGCTGCCCGGGATTCTTCATGGGCGCCGCCATCTTGGAAAATGGCGGGCGCAGTGCGCCCGCCGGCCGGCGCATGCGCAGTGCGCCCTCCATTGTAAAAAAATTTATTTCGATCACTGTGATAAACTGTCACAGTGATCAAAATAAAAAAAAAGTAAATGAACCCCCCCCCCCGTCATAGGTAGGGACAAATAATAAAAAAAATATATATTTTTTTTTTTCCTAGCGGATTTTGCTGCTGATCCGCAGCTGATTTCGCTGCGGATCCGCGGCGGATATCGCGACTGATCCGCGGCGGATCCGCGGCTGATTTAGTGAGGATCCGCGGCGGATATCGCTGCTGATTTCGCTGCTGATCCGCGGCGGATTTCGCTGCTGATCCGCGGCAGATTTCGCTGCTGATCCGCGGCGGATTTCGCTGCTGATCCGCGGTGGATTTCGCTGCGGATCCGCGGCTGATTTCGCTGCGGATCCGCGGCTGATTTCGCTGCGGATCCGCGGCTGATTTCGCTGCTGATCCGCAACTGATTTTGCTGCTGATCCGCGGCGGATTTCGCTGCTGATCCGCGGCGGATTTCGCTGCTGATCCGTGGCGGATTTCGCTGCGGATCCGCTACTGATTTCGCTGCGGATCCGCGACTGATTTCCCTGCGGATCCGCGACTGATTTCCCTGCGGATCCGCGACTGATTTCGCTGCGGATCCGCGACTGATTTCGCTGCGGATCCGCGGCGGATTTCGTTGCTGATCCGCGGCGGATTTTGCTGCTGATCCGCGACTGATTTTGCTGCTGATACGCTGCGGATCCGCGGCGGATTTCGCTGCTGATTCGTGGCGGATTTCGCTGCGGATCCGCGACTGATTTCGCTGCGGATCCGCGACTGATTTCGCTGCGGATCCGCGACTGATTTTGCTGCTGATTCGCGGCGGATTTCGCTGCTGATCCGCGGCGGATTTCGCTGCTGATCCGCGGCGGATTTCACTGCTGATCCGCGGCGGATTTCGCTGCGGATCCGCTACTGATTTCGCTGCGGATCCGCGACTGATTTCGCTGCGGATCCGCGGCTGATTTCGCTGCGGATCCGCGGCTGATTTCGCTGCTGATCCGCAACTGATTTTGCTGCTGATTCGCGGCGGATCCGCGGCGGATTTCGCTGCTGATCCGCGGCGGATTTCGCTGCTGATCCGCGGCGGATTTCGCTGCTGATCCGCGGCGGATTTCGCTGCTGATCCGCGGCGGATTTAGCTGCGGATCCGCTACTGATTGCGCTGCGGATCCGCGACTGATTCCGCTGCGGATCCGCGACTGATTCCGCTGCGGATCCGCGACTGATTTCGCTGCGGATCCGCGACTGATTTCGCTGCGGATCCGCGGCGGATTTCGTGCGGATCCGCTGCGGATTTTGCTGCTGATCCGCGACTGATTTTGCTGCTGATTCGGCGATCCGCGGCGGATTTCGCTGCTGATCCGCGCGGATTTCGCTGCTGATCCGCGGCGGATTTCGCTGCTGATCCGCGGCGGATTTCGCTGCTGATCTGCGGCGGATTTCGCTGCGTATCCGCTACTGATTTCGCTGCGGATCCGCGACTGATTTCGCTTCGGATCCGCGACTGATTTCGCTGCGGATCCGCGACTGATTTCGCTGCGGATCCGCGACTGATTTCGCTGCGGATCCGCGGCGGATTTCGTTGCGGATCCGCTGCGGATTTTGCTGCTGATCCGCGACTGATTTTGCTGCTGATTCGCTGCGGATCCACGGCGGATTTCGCTGCTGATTCGCGGCGGATTTCGCTGCTGATTCGCGGCTGATTTCGCTGCTGATTCGCGCTGATCCGCGGCTGATTTCGCTGCTGATCCGCGGCGGATTTTGCTGCTGATCCGCGGCGGATTTTGTTGCTGATCCGCGGCTGATTATCTGCTGATTCATCTGCGCTAGCGGGTATAGCATAACGCGATCGCGTTATGCTATACCGTTACCAGCCGGTCAACGCTACGTGTTGAACGGGCTGGTAAAACGCAATATGAACCCAGCCTTAGGGTTAGAACTAGGGTTAGGGTTAGCATTAGGGTTAAGGTTAGAATTACGGTTAGGGTTGGAATTTGAGTTAGGGTTGGAATTAGGGTTAGGCTTGTAGTTAGGTTTATGGTTAGAGTTGGGATTAGGGTTAGGGGTGTGTTGGGGTTAGGGTTATGATTAGGGTTTGTATTAGGGTTAGGTGTGTGTAGGGGTTAGGGTTGGGGTTAGGGGTGTGTTGGGGTTAGTGTTGGAGTTAGAATTGAGGGGTTTCCACTATTTAGGCACATCAGGGGGTCTCCATACGCGACATGGCGCCACCATTGATTCCTGCAAATTTTGCGTTCAAAAAGTCAAACAGTGCTCCCTTTATTCCAAGCCCCGACGTATGCCCAAACAGTGGTTTATCCCCACATATGAGGTATCAGCGTACTCGGGAAAAATTGCACAACAACTTTGGGGGTTCTAATTTCTCCTGTTAACAAATGATTTTATATTTTCACGGCTCTGCGTTATAAACTTCTGTGAAGGACTTGGAGATTCAAAGTGCTTATCACACATCTATAGGAGTTCCTTGGGGATCTAGTTTCCAAAATGGGGTCACTTGTGGGGAGTTTCTACTGTTTAGGCACATCAGGGACTCTGCAAACGTAACATGACGCCCGAAGACCATTCCATCAAGTGGGCATTTCAAAACGTCACTACTTCCCATCCGAGCCCCGACGTGTGCCCATACAGTAGTTTTCTCCCACATATGGGATATCAGCATACTCAGGACAAATTGGACAACAACTTTTGGGGTCTAATTTCTCCTGTTACCCTTGGGAAAATAAAAAAATTGGAGACTAAAAGATCCTGATTGTGGAAAAAATATGATTTTTTTATTTTCATGCCCGGGCGTTATAAACTTCTGTGTAGCCCTTGGGGGTTCAAAGTGCTCACCACACATCTAGATAAGTTCTTTGCGGGGTCTAGTTTCCTAAATGGGGTCACTTGTGGGGAGTTTCTACTGTTTAGGCACATCAGGGGCTCTGCAAACGTAACAAGATGCCCGCAGACCATTCCATCAAGTCGGCATTTCAAAGCGTCACCACATCCCTTCCGAGCCCTGACGTGTGCCCAAACAGTGGTTCCCCCCCACATATGGGGTACTAGCGTACTCAGGACAAACTGGACAACAACTTTTGGAGTCCAATTTCTCCTGTAACCATTGTGAAAATAAAAAATAGTGGGCTAAAAAATCATTTTTTGAGAAAAAAAAATATTTTTTATTTTCACGGCTCTGCGTTATAAACTTCTGTGAAGCACCTGGGGGTTCAAAGTTCTCACTATGCATCTAGATAAGTTCCTTAGGGCGTCTAGTTTCCAAAATGGGGTCACTTGTGGGGGAGCTCCAATGTTTAGGCACACAGGGACTCTCCAAATGCGACATGGCAACCGCTAAATATTCCAGCATATTTTCCATTCAAAAAGTCAAATGGCGCTCCTTCCCTTCTGAGCCCTGCCGTGCGCCCAAACAGTGGTTTATGACCACATATGAGGTATCTGTGTACTCAGGAGAAATTGCCCAACAAATTTTAGGATCCAATTTATACTGTTGCCCATGTGAAAATGAAAAAAACTGAGGCTAAAAGAAAATTTTTGTGAAAAAAAAGTACTTTCTTTTTTTTACAGATCAATTTGTGAAGCACCTGGGGGTTCAAAGTGCTCACTATGCATCTAGATAAGTTCCTTAGGGGGTCTAGTTTCCAAAATGGGGTCACTTGTGGGGGAGCTCCAATGTTTAGGCACACAGGGATTCTCCAAATGCGACATGGCAACCGCTAAATATTCCAGCATATTTTCCATTCAAAAAGTCAAATGGCGCTCCTTCCCTTCTGAGCCCTGCCGTGCGCCCAAACAGTGGTTTATGACCACATACGAGGTATCTGTGTACTCAGGAGAAATTGCCCAACAAATTTTAGGATCCAATTTATACTGTTGCCCATGTGAAAATGAAAAAAACTGAGGCTAAAAGAAAATTTTTGTGAAAAAAAAATACTTTCTTTTTTTTACGGATCAATTTGTGAAGCAACTGGGGGTTCAAAGTGCTCACTATGCATCTAGATAAGTTCCTTAGGGGGTCTAGTTTCCAAAATGGGGTCACTTGTGGGGGAGCTCCAATGTTTAGGCACACAGGGACTCTCCAAATGCGACATGGCAACCGCTAAATATTCCAGCATATTTTCCATTCAAAAAGTCAAATGGCGCTCCTTCCCTTCTGAGCCCTGCCGTGCGCCCAAACAGTGGTTTATGACCACATATGAGGTATCTGTGTACTCAGGAGAAATTGCCCAACAAATTTTAGGATCATTTTATCCTGATGCCCATGTGAAAATGAAAAAAACTGAGACTAAAAGAAAATTTTTGTTGGAAAAATTAAAATGTCCATTTTTTCCTTCCACGTTGCTTTAGTTCCTGTGAAGCACCTGAAGGGTTAATAATCTTCTTGAATGTAGTTTTGAGTAGCTTGAGGGTGCAGTTTTTATAATGGTGTCACTTTTGGGTATTTTCTGCCATATAGACCCCTCAAAGTGACTTCAAATGTGAGGTGGTCCCTAAAAAAATGGTTTTGTAAATTTTGATGTAAAAAGGAGAAATCGCTGGTCAACTTTTAACCCTTATAACTTCCTAACAAAAAAAAAATGTTGTTCCCAAAATTGTGCTGATGTAAAGTAGACATGTGGGAAATGTTATTTATTAACTATTTTGTGCCACATAACTCTCTGGTTTAACAGAATAAAAATTAAAAATTTGAAAATTACAAATTTTTCAGAATTTTCGCCAAATTTCCATTTTTTTCACAAATAAACGCAAAAATTATCGACCTTAATTTACCACTAGCATGAAGCCCAATATGTCACGAAAAAACAATCTCAGAATCGCTAGGATCCGTTGAAGCGTTCCTGAGTTATTACCTCATAAAGGGACACTGGTCAGAATTGCAAAAAATGGCAAGGTCTTTAAGGTCAAAATAGGTTGGGTCATGAAGGGGTTAATATGGAGAAAGTATGTGCCCCCCACATCCACCTCCGAGGGCTTCTCTGTCCCCATCTATATCCATAGACATTAATATGAGGAAAGTATGTGCCCCCACATCCTCCTCCGGGGCTTCTCTGTCCTCATCTACATCCAGAGACATTAATATGGAGAAAGTATGTGCCCCCCACATCTCCTCCGGGGGCTTCTCTGTCCCATCTACATCCATAGACATTAATATGGGAAAGTATGTGCCCCCCACATCCCCTCGAGGGCTTCTCTGTCCTCATCTACATCCAAGACATTAATATGGAGAAAGTATGTGCCCCCACATCCTCCTCCGAGGGCTTCTCTGTCCCCATCTACATCCAGACATTAATATGAGGAAAGTATGTGCCCCCCAATCCTCCTCCGGGGCTTCTCTGTCCCATCTACATCCATAGACATTAATATGAGGAAAGTATGTGCCCCCCACATCCTCCTCCGGGGGCTTCTCTGTCCTCATCTACATCCAGAGACATTAATATGGAGAAAGTATGTGCCCCCCACATCCACCTCCGAGGGCTTCTCTGTCCCCATCTACATCCATAGACATTAATATGAGGAAGTATGTGCCCCCACATCCTCCTCCGGGGGCTTCTCTGTCCTCATCTACATCCAGAGACATTAATATGGAGAAAGTATGTGCCCCCCACATCCACCTCCGGGGCTTCTCTGTCCCCATCTACATCCATAGACATTAATATGAGGAAAGTATGTGCCCCCCACATCCTCCTCCGGGGGCTTCTCTGTCCTCATCTACATCCATAGACATTAATATGGAGGAAAGTATGTGCCCCCCACATCCTCCGGGGGCTTCTCTGTCCTCATCTACATCCATAGACATTAATATGGAGAAAGTATGTGCCCCCACATCCACCTCCGGGGGCTTCTCTGTCCTCATCTACATCCATAGACATTAATATGAGGAAGTATGTGCCCCCCACATCCTCCTCCGGGGGCTTCTCTGTCCTCATCTACATCCATAGACATTAATATGGGGAAAGTATGTGCCCCCCACATCCTCCTCCGGGGGCTTCTCTGTCCTCATCTACATCCATAGACATTAATATGGAGAAATATGTGCCCCCCACATCCTCCTCCGGGGGCTTCTCTGTCCTCATCTACATCCATAGACATTAATATGGAGAAAGTATGTGCCCCCACATCCTCCTCCGGGGGCTTCTCTGTCCTATCTACATCCATGGACATTAATATGGAGAAAGTATGTGCCCCCACATCCACCTCCGGGGCTTCTCTGTCCTCATCTACATCCATAGACATTAATATGGAGAAAGTATGTGCCCCCCACATCCTCCTCCGGGGCTTCTCTGTCCTCATCTACATCCATAGACATTAATATGGAGAAAGTATGTGCCCCCCACATCCCCTCCGGGGGCTTCTCTGTCCTCATCTACATCCATGGACATTAATATGGAGAAAGTATGTGCCCCCCACATCCCCTCCGGGGGCTTCTCTGTCCTCATCTACATCCATAGACATTAATATGGAGAAAGTATGTGCCCCCACATCCACCTCCGAGGGCTTCTCTGTCCCCATCTACATCCATAGACATTAATATGAGAAAGTATGTGCCCCCCACATCCTCCTCGGGGGCTTCCCCCGTCCCCATTACACCTGGGGGTTAATATGGAGGAAAATATGTGCCCCCCCCAATTTCCGGGGGTTTTGTCCTCATTACTATAGAAAAATATGAGGGAAAATATGGGGCCCCCCCCAAACCCCTTTGGGGGGGTTCTTGTTCATTTCATCATGACATTTTATGGAAAGATGTGCCCCCCCAAAAATTGGGGGCTTCTTGTTTATTTACACCCTAGACAAAAATAGAGAAAGTATGTTCCCCCCA
>JARQOD010007673.1:0-38440 GCA_033576555.1 Oophaga sylvatica
CTATGTCTTTTATACACCGGAGACCAGAACTGCACACAGTATTCTAAGTGTGGTCGCACCAGTGACTTGTATAGAGGTAAAATTATGTTCTCCTCAGAGCATTCTATGCCTCTTTTAATGCATCCCATTATTTTATTTGCCTTGGCAGCAGCTGCCTGACATTGGCCCCTAAATGTGAGTTTGTCATCCACCCATATACCCAGGTCTTTTTTAGTGACAGTTTTGCCCAGTGTTTTACAATTAAGCACATAGTTATACATCTTATTTGTTCTACCCAAGTGCATGACCTTACATTTATCCCCATTAAAGCTCATTTGCCATTTATCAGCCCAAGCTTCTAGTTTACATAAATCCTCCTGTAATATAAAATTATCCTCCTCTGTATTTATTACCCTGCAGAGTTTTAGTGTCATCTGCAAATATTGAAATACTACTCTGTATGCCACCTACAAGGTCATTAATAAATATGTTAAAGAGAAGCGGCCCCAATACTGACCCCTGTGGTACCCCACTGCTAACCGTGACCCAGTCCGAGTGTGCTCCATTAATAACCACCCTCTGCTTTCTATCCATGAGCCAGTTCTTAACCCACCTACACATATCTTCCCCTATCCCCATTGTTCTCATTTTATGTATCAACCTTTTGTGTGGCACTGTATCAAAAGCTTTTGAGAAGTCCATGAACACCACGTCCACTGCATTCCCTTGGTCCAGTCCTGAACTTACCCCTTCATAAAAGCTTATCAGATTAGTCTGACAAGAACGGTCCCTCGGAAACCCATGCTGATACTGTGTCATGAGGTTATTCAGCTTCAGATACTCCAATATAGTATCCCTTAAAAAACCCTCCAGGATTTTACCCACAGTAGATGTTAAGCTCACTGGCCTATAATTTCCAGGTTCAGTTTTTGCCCCCTTTTTGAATATTGGCACCACATTTGCTATACGCCAGTCCTGTGGTACAGACCCCGTTATTATGGAATCTTTAAAGATTAAAAATAATGGTCTATCTATAACTGTACTTAATTCCTGCAGTACTCGGGGGTGTATCCCATCTGGGCCCGGGGATTTGTCAACTTTAGTGATTTTTAGACGCCGCCGTACTTCCTGCTGGGTTAAGCAGGTGACATTTAATGGAGAAATTTTTTTTATCTCTGATCATGTTATCTTTCATGGGATTTTCTTGTGTAAATACAGTTGAAAAAAAGTCATTTAGCATATTGGCTTTTTCCTCATCCTCATCCACCATTTCACCCAGACTATTTTTAAGGGGACCAACACTATCATTTTTTAGTTTCTTGCTATTTATGTAGTTAAAGAATATTTTGGGATTATTTTTACTTTCTCTGGCAATGAGTCTCTCTGCCTCAATCTTTGCTGTCTTGATTTGCTTTTTACAGAATTTATTCAGTCTTCTGTATTTATTTAATGCCTCTTCACTACCTACTTGCTTTAATTCCCTAAACGCTTTCTTTTTGTCCCTTATTGCGCCCCTTACAGCTCTATTTAGCCATAGTGGTTTCCTCCTAATTCTAGCATGTTTATTCCCATAGGGTATATACTGTGCACAGGTCCTATTCAGGATACTAATAAACGTCTCCCATTTTCTTTGTGTATTTTTATGTCTCAGGATATCGTCCCAGTTTATTGCACCAAGATCATCTCTCATCCGTTGGAAATTTGCCTTCCTGAAGTTTAGTGTCCTTGTAACCCCTCGACTACACATCTTATTAAAGGATACATGAAAGCTATTATTTTGTGATCACTATTACCCAAGTGACCCCCAACCCTTATATTTGATATGCGGTCTGGCCTGTTGGATAATATTAGGTCTAGCAGTGCCCCCCCTCTTGTTGGGTCCTGAACTAGTTGTGAAAGGTAATTGTCTCTCATAGTTGCCAAAAACTTATTACCTTTGCTGAAACTACAGGTTTCTGTTCCCCAATATATTTCAGGGTAGTTGAAGTCCCCCATAATAATGACTTCTCCTTGAGTTGCTGCTTCATCTATTTGCTTTACGAGGATATTCTCTGTTGCTTCCATTATTTTAGGAGACTTATAACAAACCCCTATCAGTAATTTATTATTTTTCCCCCCTCCCCTAATCTCCACCCACAGAGACTCTACATCTTCATTAGATTCACAGATATCACGCAGGATGGGTTTTAAGGATGATTTTACATATAAACACACACCCCCACCTCGCTTATTTTTACGGTCATTTCTAAACAGACTATAGCCCTGTAAATTAACCGCCCAGTCGTGGCTCTCATCCAGCCAAGTCTCAGATATCCCCACCATGTCATAATTATGTTCCAACAAAATTAATTCTAATTCCGCCATTTTGTTGGTGAGGCTTCTAGCATTAGTATACATGCACTTTATGTATCTCTCTGAACCTCTATTCTTTCTTAAATTATTAACTGTTCTAAACCCACCCCCCATGCCACCCCCTCCCCAATTTCATTATTTGTGCCCAGGTCTCTATCTGCACTGCCTTCCCCTCCTATAAAATGAATACCCTCCCCCCCAGTCCCTAGTTTAAAGACTCCTCCAACCTTCTAGCCATTTTCTCCCCCAGCACAGCTGCACCCTCCCCATTGAGGTGCAGCCCGTCCCTAGCATAGAACCTGTAGCCAACTGAGAAGTCGGCCCAGTTCTCCAGGAACCCAAACCCCTCCTTCCTACACCAATTCTTGAGCCACTTATTAACCTCCTAATCTCCCGTTGCCTCTCTGGTGTGGCACGTGGTACCGGCAGTATTTCAGAAAATACCACGTTGGAGGTCCTTGCTTTAAGCTTGCAGCCTAATTCCCTGAAATCATCTTTAAGGACCTTCCACCTACCTCTAACTTTGTCATTTGTGTCAATGTGCACCATGACCGCTGGGTCCTCACCAGCCCCTCCCAGTAATCTGTCAACCCGATCAGCGATGTGTCGGACTCGAGCGCCAGGTAGGCAGCACACTGTTCGACGATCCCTGTCTTTGTGACAGATTGCCCTATCTGTTCCCCTAATAATTGAGTCCCCCACTACCAGCACCTGTCTGGCCTGCCCTGCTCTCCTAATTCCCCCCTTACTGGAGCAGACACTCCCCCGGCTTTCAGAGGACATGCCTGGCTGCAGCAGTGCTACCCTGTACTGACAACCCCCTCATCTGCCAACTTTGCAAACTTATTGGGGTGTGCCAGATCAGGACTAGCCTCCCTGGCGCTCTTCCCTCTACCCCGCTTTCTAACTGTCACCCAGCTTCCTACTTCAGTGTCCTGCAGCTCCACCCTAGCATCCCCCCCCTCATCTATCCCATTGAGCGTCTGCTCAGTGAGCAGAAGACTCCTTTCCATATTGTCTATGGATCTCAGTGTTGCCAGCTGCACATTTAGATCCAGGATTTGGGCTTCCAAATGCACAACGTGCTCACATCTCGCACAGCAGTATGCACCCTCGACCGGCTGTTCAAGGACTGCATACATGTGGCAAGATGTACACTGGATGGCATTGGCAATAGTGGAGCACATATCTAATGGGGATTTCACCAGACAGCAAAGATAAGTAAAAATAAATAAAAAGTATTAAGAAAATATACGGTAACAGCAATTCAGTAAATCCTCCCTTGGAAACCAATCAATCACTGAATCCAAAGTCACACTTACACGTTCACACTTGCCACCGTTCACACTTGCGCACCGTCACACTGCGTCACGTCACATTGCGCACCGGTCACACTCAGAAGATTTAAAGAGAGATTTTTATTTTTTTTTTTTCCTCCTTCAGCAGCAAATCACCCTGCTGCTCAAATGCACTTCCAAAAAGACTTGAGCCCCAACCAGCTGGCCCTTATAAAACCTTAATTATGAACCCCCACCCTTAATTAACCCCTTGTTAATATAGCTACACCAAGATTTAAATGCAATATAGTTAACCTTTAAACCTTTAAACACACAGATAGTAAAATAAGAGATTAATCCTTTAGAGAGAAAAAATAGGTTAAAAAAGCCCCCAAAAGATAGAACAGGTAGAAAGGCACTCAGCAATCCACAGTTCAGCCACTCACACCAATTCACACAGGTATTTGATTAAAGGTTTTTCAAATACTTCTTCACTGAATCTCAAGTCACACTTACCACCGTTCACACTTGCGCACCGGTCACACTCAGCTCGCTCACACTCGCTGAAGCAGAAGATTTAAAGAGAGATTTTTTTTTTTTTTTCCTCCTTCAGCAGCAAATCACCCTGCTGCTCAAATGCACTTCCAAAAAGACTTGAGCCCCAACCACTGGCCCTTATAAAACCTTAATTATGAACCCCCACCCTTAATTAACCCCTGTTAATATAGCTACACCAAGATTTAAATGCAATATAGTTAACCTTTAAACCTTTAAACACACAGATAGTAAAAATAAGAGATTAATCCTTTAGAGAGAAAAAATAGGTTAAAAAAGCCCCCAAAAGATAGAACAGGTAGAAAGGCACTCAGCAATCCACAGTTCAGCCACTCACACCAATTCACACAGGTATTTGATTAAAGGTTTTTCAAATACTTCTTCACTGAATCTCAAGTCACACTTACCACCGTTCACACTTGCGCACCGGTCACACTCAGCTCGCTCACACTCGCTGAAGCAGAAGATTTAAAGAGAGATTTTTTTTTTTTTTTCCTCCTTCAGCAGCAAATCACCCTGCTGCTCAAATGCACTTCCAAAAAGACTTGAGCCCCAACCAGCTGGCCCTTATAAAACCTTAATTATGAACCCCCACCCTTAATTAACCCCTTGTTAATATAGCTACACCAAGATTTAAATGCAATATAGTTAACCTTTAAACCTTTAAACACACAGATAGTAAAATAAGAGATTAATCCTTTAGAGAGAAAAAATAGGTTAAAAAAGCCCCCAAAAGATAGAACAGGTAGAAAGGCACTCAGCAATCCACAATTCAGCCACTCACACCAATTCACACAGGTATTTGATTAAAGGTTTTTCAAATACTTCTTCACTGAATCTCAAGTCACACTTACCACCGTTCACACTTGCGCACCGGTCACACTCAGCTCGCTCACACTCGCTGAAGCAGAAGATTTAAAGAGAGATTTTTTTTTTTTTTTCCTCCTTCAGCAGCAAATCACCCTGCTGCTCAAATGCACTTCCAAAAAGACTTGAGCCCCAACCAGCTGGCCCTTATAAAACCTTAATTATGAACCCCCACCCTTAATTAACCCCTTGTGAATATAGCTACACCAAGATTTAAATGCAATATAGTTAACCTTTAAACCTTTAAACACACAGATAGTAAAATAAGAGATTAATCCTTTAGAGAGAAAAAATAGGTTAAAAAAGCCCCCAAAAGATAGAACAGGTAGAAAGGTACTCAGCAATCCACAGTTCAGCCACTCACACCAATTCACACAGGTATTTGATTAAAGGTTTTTCAAATACTTCTTCACTGAATCTCAAGTCACACTTACCACCGTTCACACTTGCGCACCGGTCACACTCAGCTCGCTCACACTCGCTGAAGCAGAAGATTTAAAGAGAGATTTTTTTTTTTTTCCTCCTTCAGCAGCAAATCACCCTGCTGCTCAAATGCACTTCCAAAAAAAATGCATACAACAGGTGTTCCTACCACTTCTGGCTTAGGGCATCCAGTCCTTCCGGGCCGTCCAAGGGGTTCAGGGAGAAAAACCTCGGAACCTTCGCATTCCTTCTGTTCGCGAATAAGTCTATTTGGGGGGTTCCCCCCCGCCGACATAGATCTCTGAAGATATTCTGGTTCAGCTCCCATTCGGTTGGTCTCACTCTCTTTCTGCTTAAGTAGTCTGCTACTGTATTCTGGGAACCTTCCAGGTGGACCGCTGTTAGAGAAAGAACAACCTGCTCTGCCCAGGTGAATATCATCTCGGCTAGATCCTGGAGGGGTCGATGCCTGGACCTCTGTGGTGATTCAAGAAAGAGACTGTCGTGATATTGTCTGAAAAAATTCTGACTTGCTGATCTTTGAACCTGGATCGGTTTCTTCTTAGGGCCTCCCAAACCGCGTATAGTTCCTTGAAATTTGAAGATCGGTCCTGGATTTCTTCTGGCCACCTGCCCTGTAGAATTCTGCCCCGTAGATGAGCCCCCCAACCCCACGAACTGGCATCCGTGGTGACTGTCACGTAAGGGGAAGCCGACCACCGAACCCTACTTTTAGGTTGCGTGGATGTGTCCACCAAAGTAGTGATCTTTTCACTACTCCTGAAAGATGTAGTGGCTCGTCCAGAGAGCTGTAACTCCGATTCCAAGACGACAGGATTTCCCTCTGTAGGAGCCTTGAGTGGAACTGTGCCCATCTGACGCATGGAATACAGGCCGTCATCTGTCCTAGGACCTTCATGGCAGATCTTATAGAAGACTGGTGCTTCATCAGAACCTTCACTAGGTCCTGTATGGTCTCCTGCTTCTTCTGAGGCAAGTAAGAAATTCTGAGTCTGGAATCCAGGAGTACGCCCAGGAAGATCTTTCGTTGGTCGGGAGCTAGTCTGTATTCTGCCAGTTTATGATCCAACCCAGATATTCTAGTGTAGCGATGCAGCGGTCTCTGTGCCTGACCAGCGCTTCTTTCGATTCTGCCACAATAAGAAAATCGTCCAAATATGGAACGATAATGGTACCTCTGTTTCTTAGGAAGGCCACTACCTCCGAGACCAATTTTGTGAATATTCGGGGAGCCGAGGCCAGCCCGAAGGGTAAACACTGGAACTGAAAGTGGCAGGTCTGGGTCTGTAGCTGTACCGCGAACCTTAGAAGACTCTGAGATGAAGGATGAATTGGGACCTGATAGTATGCACTCTTCAGATCGAGCGTGCACATGACTGCGTCTTTGTGTATGAGGTGGACCGCAGACCTGACTGATTCCATACAGAACCTTTTGTACCTGACCCAGGAGTTTAGGGGTTTCAGGTTTATGATAGTGCGAGTTTCTCCCGACAGCTTTGTGATAGTGAAGAGAGAAGAATAGTGCCCTCTGCCTACTTCTGCCCAGGGACCTGGAATTATGACTGATAATTTCTTAAAAGATCCTGAAGCTCGGTCCACATGACCGAGTCCGCAGAGACCACCATAGGGGGAACGTATCTTTCGGGAGGAGGAGCGTAACACTCTATCCGATATCCTTCTGCAATGGTTCTGCGGACCCACTGATTCTGGGAAATTTGTTTCCAACTTGCCGCAAAATGACGGAGCCTCCCGCCAATGGAGTTGGCGTCATTGTCTCTTCGCTCTATGTGAGGAGCCGAAGAACGTATTCCTGCCCTTCCCCCCTTGGGAGTGGGAGCTCCTGTAGGATCCCCTACTTGGTCTTCCCTGAACTCTCGAGTCAAACTGTCTCCTAGACAGGGAACCTCGCCGAAAGGGCTGTGAACGGCGAGCCTTGTCTTCTGGAAACCCTTTCTTTACATCTGTTACGGATTCTAAAATAGTATCCAGGGCCGGTCCGAAGACCCTAAGCCCTGAGAAAGGGATGGAGCATAACTTAGTCTTAGAGGCGTTATCTGCTGACCAAGATTTCAGCCAGACAGCTCTCCTGGCAGCATTAGACAGGGAGCTGTTTCTGGCGGAAAATCTGACAGATTCTGCAGACATGTCAGCTAGGAAGGCCGTGGCTGAATTCATAATAGGAAGAGAGGCTAAAATCTCAGCTCTGGGGGTCTTATTGGATAGCTGATCCTCCAATTGACTTATCCAGAAAACCATGGATCTAGCCACCGAGGTGGCTGCGATATTGGTCCTAATAAGAGCCGCTGAGGTTTCCCAGGCCCTTTTCAGGAGAATATCGGCCTTCCTCTCCATTGGGTCGCGCAGGTTAGATGAGTCCTCAAAAGGGATAGCAGTCTTTTTTGCGACCCTGGCTACTGGGACATCAATTTTCGGGATTTCTTCCCATATCCTAACTTCTTCTGGGTCGAACGGAAGTCTCCCCTTGAAGTCACGTGACAAAACCAGTCGACGCTCTGCGCTCTTCCACTCCTCCAGGATCATTGCTTTAATATGGTCACTAACAGGGAATACTGTCTCTTTCTGAGATGTAAGTCCCCCGAACATCAAGTCCTGTCTGGATCGTGTTCTGGGAGTCTCCTCAATCTGCATAGTGCTCCGTACCGACTGAACCAAGTTCTTAGTGTCCTCAGTCTGGAATAGGAATTTCCTTTTGCGGTCTTGAGTGTCAGGGGGAAGTTCCCCTTCTTCCTCAGAGTTAGCGTCCTCTAAATCCGACCTATTCTCGGAGCTTAGGTCCTGCTCCCTTGAATCCGTCTCCCACCTGGGTCGCTTACATCCAGAATTGGGACTAGATGGCCACTGCTGAGTAAGAGTGGACATAGAGGCCTGAACTTCTTCGCGTATCATGTGTCTCATCTCAGATAGCAAAGAGGGCTGTTCATCTCTCATGACCTTAGAGGTGCAAGCTGAACAAAGGGTCCTGTCATGGCCGTCAGGTAGTTTAATGTGGCACACCGGACACCTGGCCGATTTTACTGATGCCTTGCTGGCCTTTTTTGCTGTCATGGGAGAGGTCGGAGTTCCTTTGTCCTACAGTAAGAGACAGGCAACCAGTCAGGTCAGCTTCCTGTATGGGGCTGTCAGGTAATGGGTTGGGATGGTCTGCGCCAGGCGCACTTACCCCACCCCCGTCTGCCGCATCTGTATCCATCATGGAACAAGGTAGGCCTGCCCGACCGGATTACAACGACCTGCAGCAGGGGAAGCGTTGACATGTCACTGGTACCCAGAGCGTCCTGCTGATGCCCGCTCAAGCGTTACTCACGTTGGGATAGCGTCTGTCGTACCAGGAAGCGCCTGCTTGCCCTGGAGAACGACGAGCGCCTCCCAGATATGACCTCACTGGAAGTGCTGGTCCAGACCGCCGTACCGGAAGTGACACGCTTCCCCTGACGCCGCTCCACAGCCGGGCGCGAACAGTTCCTCCGCAGAAGCCGGTCTGGCTGTGGGGTGCCGTACCCAGCAAGACTGCCTTGGACCCTCTGATTCGGGGTCCGGGATGAGAGCCTCCCACCGGGAGAGCGTCCGCGATCCAGGGCCTGCTGCACCTGGCCTTTGGAGCCAAGGGACTCCCCGCTGGAGAGTTTCGGCTCTGGGCCACTTGACAGGGGGAAGGGTCTGGCCCGGCCTCGCGATCCCCCTGAGCCCGGTAAGTCACTCCTGTGCATCCCTCCATGCAGGGACAGGAAAAACACTGAGGGAAAGGGGGCGGGGAGGGGACTTTTAATCTCTTGTGTGTTTCCTGTCCCAGCAAGGAGGAGGAGGACGTCCCATGGTGCTGTCAGGAGGGACATCCTGGAAAAATATATAAACTTTATTCAAGTATCTAACAACAATACATAATAGAGACCACACACATATTAAATAGTTGAAAGAATCAGTGAAAAAATGACATGACCGTGGTGCGACAACTGCAGACAATATCTATACAGTATAATAATCCAAAGGGTTAGGATGGGTGACAATATGTATAAAAAACACCAGTAATCTATTTGTCACATATACACATGACTATGACGGGAAGGCAATCCACTCCAAATAAAAATTGTTGCCCGGGTATCCCAGTATTTTTTTGTATATCTATCCACACTGGTTATATATTTATATTAGAGAATTGAGCTCCCGAATGTTTGTTATGGTTTCATGAATTGTATGGAGAGCATCTCGTCGGTAAATAATGTCATTTGTTACCATTTATGGTCCTTGGTATGTTTTCATAAGCTTTATACTATGTATTTTCACAGCACTTTCGCTTGGACAGATGGATTTTCAGGCACGGGACAAAACGTGGCTGATCAAATTGAACCAGCTTTTTAGTGATGATAAGACTGATTTTTAACCATGATTCTGAGGATGTGGACAATCAAACCATTAAATTAAAAGGTCTCTTTCATAAAAGAACTAAATGGTGGTATAACAAATCTTTCATGGAACGCTATATTGGTAAAGGTTTGATTCCTAGGGGTTTACGCGTACAGGTGTTTCCCTCGTTTAGTGTGGACAATGATGAGTTTAAACAACAATGGGAGGAGGCAGCATCCACCTGTTCTAGGAGTTTCATGAATTTATTAATTAAATCTAATGAGGCTTCAATTGGAAAGGTGGAGATTGAAATTAATGAAATCCAGGATAAACTTATCAAACGGCTGTCGACGGAAGCCCTTCAAAAATTAAATACTGAATTAGATGCAGACCTGGTTAAATGGGAGAAAGATCTTGTCCAGACGAAGAGCAAAAAATATCAGAGGGACTGTGACGATTTTAAGAATCAAAAGGTATACAGATGGCAACACATGAGAGGGAGAAATCAGAAACGCCCCCCAATTGATAGATCTAGCTCTGTATCGTCTCTTTCATCTGTGGATGATGAATCTCCCTCTACATCAGCCTCCACTATAAATCTTATGGAAAGATTGGGCCCTAACAGATTTGTTGGTGGACGAAAGGGAAAATCATTTAATAAACGAAAAATAACTCCACCTCATTCCACTGAGAAGAAGAGTAAAACTAATAAATTAGAGGTAATTATTTATCCTCTCATACCTTGACTGATAACCAACTTGAAGTTCTTCAATTGGGACTTTCGTTTGTTCCTAATAATAATTTTGATTTCTTCACCACAGTGAAATATTTACATTTATTTTTGAGGAAACTTATTTTGAAGCGTCTGCATTACGGGACTAATCGGAACCTGGATCTCGATAGTACGGCAGAACAGGAGGCTATATGCATTCTTAAGGAGTTGGAGAGTGAGGGTTCTGGCACCTTGACAGGTAAATTCCCTGCATCCATTCTCCCAAGGTCCACTACATTCCCCCCCCCCTGTCTTTATGCCCGCAGGTAGACATCTTTTGTAAATTGGTCACTGATGACCTTAAAACTATTCCCACAGGTAGGGTGGGGGATAATTTGACAGGGGCACAACGACGGGCACTATGTGATTTGAGAGCACTAGGGGATGTGGTGATCAAACCAGCTGACAAAGGGGGGAATGTGGTGATATGGCCTGTGGGGATGTATGAGTGGGAGGCTTTCCTCCAATTACGTGATAGGGATGCCTATGTGCCCTTACCCTCCAATCCTTTGTCAGGTTTTGAGGTGAGATTGCTAAGATTCTGGATAGAGCCTTTTTTCAGGGCATTATTACCAAAAAGGTCCTGGAGGGGCTTTCTATCCGATACCCGACGGTGCTAACATTTTATCTATTACCAAAGGTACCTAAGGATCCCCAGATTCTGCCTGGACATCCCATTGTCTCTGGTGTGGGGGGACTTTGTGAGCCTATTTGTAGATTTATTGATTTTTATTTACTACCTTTGGTTAGTTCTCTGCCCTCCTACATCAGGGACACTACTGATGCCCTTTGTAAATTAGATGGTCTCTCCCTAGAGCAGGACATGGTGATGGCCACAGCAGACATCGAGTCATTATATACTTGCATCAACCATGAACATGGGTTGAGGGCAGTGTTGGGGTTCAAGTTCCCGCTGCTGCACAAGGGAGTCTCGAACCAGTCCCGCTGCGGTCCCCCATCCATCTCCATCCGCAGTGGATCCTGCTCAGCTTAGACGTCGGTCCCAGCGTCTCGCCCAGTCGAACAGTGTGCAGAGGATTACTGCTGCCTCTCCAGGCTCTGCTATTGTGGCCAGTACTGGTTAGCGGCGAGCAGACTTCTTTAGGACAAAGTCCTTGTTTTCCCCTTCTGAGCATGCCCAGGGTGAGATCTCTCATTGGAGATCAGGGGTCACATGCTCAGGTACTGCAGCAGCTCCTATTGGTCCGCCAGGAAGGTCCTGTGACAACTGGTGTTCTGGAACAGTTTCATTGGTCCTTGTTTCTGGCAGGTCCTGTGGCTGTTACTATAAAAGGGTGGCATGGCTTGGCCGCCATGCGCTAGTATCAACCATTATATGCTTTGCGCCAGTGTGGTCATGCGTGTGTGTGGTTAGGGCGGCTGAAATATGCCATTACAATACCGACCTAATTGGTGAGGAGCTTGGTATGCTAGCTGGTCAGGGTCGGTGTCTTAGGCTACTTTCACACATCAGTCTTTTTGTGTCAGGCATAATCCGTCATATGCCTGATAGGACGGACCTGGCGCTGATTTTAAAAAAACTGATGCAACTGATCAGTTTTCTTGCCGGATCGACCCGGAAACATAAAATTTCTATGTGGAAAATGCAGGTACGAATGTCCGGACCGAGGAGAGAGAGAGAGAGAGAGAGAGAGAGACCTTGGTTTCCGGATCAGTTTTTTAACGGATTTGACAAAAGACTGGTCCGATTCCATACACTTGCATTGTTTCTGGCTCCGGAAAAAAAAAAAAAACGTTGCAGTGAGCGTCTTGTCTGGCCGCCGGAATGTACATTTCTGCCGGATCCGGACAAAAACGGATGCAACGCAATGACATCAGGCGCGATCTGGCGCTAATGAAAGTCAATGCAAAAAAAACGCATCCGGTTCCGGATGCATTTTTTTTAAAACACGCCGGATCGTGCCTGACGTCAAAAAACTGATGTGTGAAAGCAGCCTTAGATGCCTTAGATTACCGGCATAACCGGTGAGGAGGTTGATTGCCGTATTCAGGGCCTGGCGGTCAGACGCCATAGATTGCGGGTGACTCCCGCGAGGACATTAGGGCATGATCACTTTCCATGTTCGCTTAGCAGTTAACTGTGTACCTGAGTGCCTAACAGGACACAGAAGTTTGCCTCAGCGGCTCTGTGATGCAACAGGGTTCGATTTCAACGCTAGACAGCGCCCTAGCGTGTTTACTTTGCGACTCAGTGGTGTTAACTGAGTTCGCACACATCGCCCTATAGCGCTGCGGCACTCCTTCTAGCGGCTCTGTGGAATAACAGAGTTCGCACATATTGCCACAGCGCGTTACGGCGTTTATTTTGGCGACTCTGCGGGATAACAGAGTTCGCTACTTTCACCATCTTACAAGCAGCGGGCTTCGCCTGCACGGTGGACTCCGGCTGCGAACGCACCTCTCTACTATATCTATTAGGTGCGTTCCGCAGACCCTAACAGGCAGTTAATTTTTATCTGAGTACAAGTGATCTGGATTCATCGTTACAGCTGCTGTTCATGGAACTGTTGGAATTTATTTTGACTCATAATTTTTTCACTTTTAAGGATCGTTTTTATTTGCAGAAGCGGGGGACTGCCATGGGGGCGGCCTGTGCCCCGTCGTATGCCAACCTCTTTCTGGGTACTGGGAGAGGGAGGTTTTTGGCGATGGGACGGGGGGCCGCCTCCCAGGCACTCTCTTGGTATAGGTATATTGATGATTTACTAATTATTTGGCAGGGCACAGAAAGTGAACTGCGTCAGTTTTTGCTTCATTTGAATCAGAATCCTTATAATATTAGACTTACACATAAGTTCTATGAGAAGCAGCTTGATTTTTAGACATTCGGATCACTGTGACTGCGACGGGGGCGATACAGATGGATGTACACCTAAAGGAGACATCTGTCAATTCGCTGCTTCACGCTACTTCAGCCCATATGTCCTCCACGGTGCGGGCCATTCCAGTGGGTCAGTTCCTGCGGGTCAGACGCCTCTGTTCCACAGAGGAGGGTTTTGAGACGCAGGCAGCTGACCTTCGGGATAGGTTTCGCACACGCGGCTACAGTCAACGGTGCATTAAGAAGGGCTATATGTCATGGGTGCATCGCCACGAAGATTGTCGCGATTGCACATTCTGACTTCTCGCAGCTGAGTTGCTGTTTCTTTGTGTTTGGTAATGAGGGAGTTAATTTTACCTAGCTCTTTGCTAAGACTAGGTCCAGCCTCGCCCGGCTGCTTTTGATTATGTTCTAATTAGCTTCCTTTATATAGCTGCCAGTCTGCTGGTTAGATGCCGGTGAAAGCATTCATACAGACTGCAGATAGGATCGGTTCTGAGAAGACTTAAGCTAAGAGCTCTTTTGTTGTTTCTCCTCACCTTGCTTATAGTTTATCTCCTAGACCTTTGGTGTTCCCTCTGTGTTTTAATGTTGTATGCAAGACAGTATTTACTTTATCCCCTGTCTGTCTCGTTTGTCTATACTGTTTGTTAACCGTTACCTGTCCATTCCCTATGGTGGTAATCAGGGTCCTTCTAAGGACTAGATTACAGTGGTCAGGGATTTATAGGAGACAGGGTTTACGCTGGTGGCCTGGACCTCTGTACCATTAACAGTACCTCCAGGTAGAGGGACTAGTCAGGACCCCAGTTTAGGGTCAGCATAGACCCCGGTCCACCTCTAGCCAGAGACAGCGTGAAAAGGATTCAGTATTGACCCACATGATATTATGTCAGGTAATACTATGCTATATATACATGTTTATGTTACCTATTTATATGTTATATAGAATGTTGTCCCACTTGATAGATTACTGACATTATATATTTATAAAATCTGCTAGACAGCGTGACATTTTCACCGGCCAAACTATAGATTCTCCCCAGCTACCATGGATCCAGTAGCCCAGCTTGCCCTGCAGTTGCAGAAATTGTCCATGGAGTTTACGGACATTAAGTCCAAGGTTTTGTCCCCCCCGGAGCAAACCAGATCTGAACCTAAGGTTGTTCTCCCAGACAGGTTCACTGGTGGGCGGGACAAATTTTTTACCTTCCGGGAGGCATGTAAATTGTACTTTCGGCTACGGCCTCGGTCATCGGGGAGTGAGGAGCAAAGGGTGGGAATTGTCATCTCGCTCTTACAAGGGGACCCTCAATCCTGGGCGTTCTCTCTTCCTCCGGGCTCTCCGGCCCTCCAGTCAGTAGATCGATTTTTTGCTGCCCTGGGGCTGGTGTATGATGACCCGGATCGGGTCTCCCTTGCTGAAACGAAGTTACGTAGGATACAGCAGGGAGATCGTCCGGCGGAGGAATTTTCTTCTGAGTTCCGTAGATGGGCCACAGATACTCAGTGGAATGACCCAGCTCTTAGGAGCCAGTTTTGTCAAGGGTTATCTGACAAATTAAAAGATGTTTTGGCTCAGTATGATTCTCCTCCGTCACTGGAGGCTGCTATGGCCCTTGCTATTCGTATTGATAGACGGCTTCGGGGGAGGTGCGAGGTAACTCCGCCCCCTGTTATTACTCCACCCACTACTAAAGTCCCTTATATGGAGGTTCCCCTGGTCTGTTCTGAGGAACCTATGCAGTTGGGTGGGACATCATTTTGTAGGAGGGAATCGGCGGTGCGCCGCAAGACAAGAAGGTGTTTCTTCTGCGGGAGAGAGGGACATTTTGTTGGGGGGTGTCCCTCCCGTGCCTCATTGAGCAAAAAAGTCACCGAAAAACTGTTAATCCCAGGTTGTGTGGTGGACGACAACCTGGGAGTAGGTATTTCGTCCCCAGGTCCGTCTCAATTTCTCGTGCCTGCGGAGGTGGTGGTTGGTGCGAGAGTTGAGAGGATTTCTGTTCTTCTTGATAGTGGGTCTGGGGCTAATATGGTGGACGCTCGGTTTGCCCAGGTGCAAGGTATGCAACTGAGTGTATTGGCCAAACCGATCCCTATACTTTCTATTGACGCCATACCTCTCGGTCAAGGTAGCTTTGTACAAGCTGTTCATAACATAGACCTTCGAGTAGGGCAATACATAAAGAACAGTTGTCTTGTTATGTGTTGGAGGGTCTTCCTACTCCTATTGTGTTGGGACTTCCCTGGTTGGCTAAACATAACCCAGTGATTGATTGGCAATCCAGAAAGATAAGCCAGTGGGGTGAATTTTGCAAGAATAACTGCATGAACACGGTCATCGGTGCGGTTGTGCCTAGGACTTTGCCTCCTTTTCTGGAGGACTTTGGGGAGATGTTCTCAGAGGAGGGGTGTCAAAAGTTACCTCCTCATCGCACGTATGACTGCTCAATAAAATTGCTTCCTGATGCCTTATCTCGTAGTTTCCCAGGGGCCGGAAAGACGGATGACCCGGTTCCTATCCTTCAGGAAGGAGTGGTGGTGTCGGCTGTGTGCTCTGAGCTTGAGGAGGAGGTGTTGGAGGCTCAGGGGGACGCCCCTGTAGGACCTCCAGGGAAACTGTTTGTTCCTAATCAGTTAAGACAAAAAGTTATCGAGGCACATCATAGTTCTGCTTTAGCAGGACATCCAGGGAGTAAAGCAACTGTGGATCTCCTTTCTCGCCGGTTTTGGTGCCCTAACTTAAATAAAGAGGTAATAACTTTTGTCGCGTCCTGTGGAGTTTGTGCTCGCTCTAAGACCCCACATACCCGTCCATCTGGTGTTCCTGAGGAGGAACGATTCTCGTCGTCACTTGCTTCAGTTTGGAGAGGAGTGCTGAATGGTCTGAGTGCTATGGGAACTGTTTCAAGCGGAGGTCTGATAGGAGGAGAGTGTCTGGTCCGGACCTAGGTGTGAACGATCTGGTGTGGTTGTCTACCAAGAATATAAAACGCAAAGTTCCCTCCTGGAAACTGGGTCCCAGGTTCATCGGTCCATACAGGATCAGTTCTATAATTAATCCTGTGGCATTTCGTCTGGACCTCCCTCCTACGTTTAAAATCCATAATGTATTCCACAAATCGTTGCTTAAGAGGTACGTGGCGCCAGTTATACCGTCACTTCTACCTCCTCCTCCAGTGGTGGTCAATGGTAACTTAGAATTTCAAGTGTTGAAGATCATTGACTCACGTCTGAATCGCCGGTCCCTTCAGTATTTGGTTCATTGGAAGGGATATGGTCCTGAGGAGAGGACGTGGGTCTCTGCGTCTGAGATTAACGCAGATCGATTGGTTCGGACCTTCCACACGACTTACCCGGACAGACCTGGCCCTGAGGGTCCGAAGGCCCCTCGTAGAAGGGGGGGTACTGTCATGGGTGCATCGCCACAAAGATTGTCGCGATTGCACATTCTGACTTCTCGCAGCTGAGTTGCTGTTTCTTTGTGTTTGGTAATGAGGGAGTTAATTTTACCTAGCTCTTTGCTAAGACTAGGTCCAGCCTCGCCCGGCTGCTTTTGATTATGTTCTAATTAGCTTCCTTTATATAGCTGCCAGTCTGCTGGTTAGATGCCGGTGAAAGCATTCATACAGACTGCAGATAGGATCGGTTCTGAGAAGACTTAAGCTAAGAGCTCTTTTGTTGTTTCTCCTCACCTTGCTTATAGTTTATCTCCTAGACCTTTGGTGTTCCCTCTGTGTTTTAATGTTGTATGCAAGACAGTATTTACTTTATCCCCTGTCTGTCTCGTTTGTCTATACTGTTTGTTAACCGTTACCTGTCCATTCCCTATGGTGGTAATCAGGGTCCTTCTAAGGACTAGATTACAGTGGTCAGGGATTTATAGGAGACAGGGTTTACGCTGGTGGCCTGGACCTCTGTACCATTAACAGTACCTCCAGGTAGAGGGACTAGTCAGGACCCCAGTTTAGGGTCAGCATAGACCCCGGTCCACCTCTAGCCAGAGACAGCGTGAAAAGGATTCAGTATTGACCCACAGGATATTATGTCAGGTAATACTATGCTATATATACATGTTTATGTTACCTATTTATATGTTATATAGAATGTTGTCCCACTTGATAGATTACTGACATTATATATTTATACATCTGCTAGACAGCGTGACACTATAACCGTGCCAAGGCGACCGCTCGTGGCCCTCTCCTGTCAAACTCAGGGACAGTTCCTGATAGGTCCCAGGATGTCAGATTCATCTCCACTTACATTAATAGATGGAATACTATCAAAGGTATTTTGAATAAACATTGGTCTATTTTGAAAATAGAACCAACATTGGGAAAATGGCTCCCTGACAGACCACTCCTTACTGCTAGAAGGAGCAATAATTTAAAGGATCTATTAGTAAGAAGTCACTATGTCACACAGCCCCCCTCTTCCTTTTTTTCTGAAAGTAAACCCCGCCTGGGATGCTTTCCATGCGGATCTTGTATGGCTTGCCGAAATATCGAACGCATAGCTACTTTTTGCTCGTCAGATGGCAAATGTAACTTCCAAATTAGGGAATATATCTCCTGCAAAAGTGATTTTCCAGTGTACTATGCCACATGACCTTGTGGCTTAATATATGTGGGTTGGACATCGCGCGAGCTCAGGGTACGAACGAGGGAACATGTCAGGGACATTCAGTCGGCTGCGACTGTTCTTGATGTGGCTTCCATAAAAACCTCATCATTTTAGAGCCAAACATGTTAGCAATCCTGATTTATTGAGGATATGAGGGATTGATAGTGTCCATGGTGGGGTTAGGGGTGGTGATTTGAAGTGGAATGTAGGTGCATTGTAAAATTGGATACCATGGTTCCCCATGGGTTAAATGAGCAATTGAGTTTTTCCTCATTTTTGTAGTAGTTTTTTTTTCCCTTTAATTTGGGTCCTATTCCTTAGCATTTTTATGTGATTTTAATTGTGTGTTTTTTTGTGTATTTTCAGTTTATAGTGGATGATTTTCTTCCTTTCACCCCCTTTTCCGGGCTTTTGTTGGGCTCTAGCCCACCTGTGTGACTCTATCTGGACCGTATTGGATGAAGGATAACAGCATTGAATATTCCTTTTATTCGCTGGTCTGGATTGTCTATTGGACATTGGAATTATATGCTGTTTTATTACTGACATGTATTGTGAATGGGCTTGAGATGAGTTCTGAGCAGAGGCTCCCTCTGGTGGTTACAAGCGGTTCTGGTCTGTCCAGTGAAGATTGTGAAGATTGTGAGGATTGGGAATCAGGTGTTACTGACTGGTCTTATATAAGGGAGTCACCTTCCCATCAGGGTTGCCGGTGATCAATTGTTCTGGTCTCTATCCTTGATTCCTGTTTCCCTTGTAGCCTGCTGTGTCGTGTCTGCATCTCCTGCTAACAGATAAGACATTTTCTTCTTTTTGTTTTTGTGCTTGATTTTTGCATTTTGCCCTGCACTTCTGTGGGGGCCTTCAGGGTCCCCTCCGGGGCTTTTGCCCTCTCAGTTTAGTTCAGCCACTGATGTTTGTACTTTTGCTTTTTCCAGTTTTTTCAGTGGCTGCTGTTTTGATTTTGTTACACCAGAGAACTAATTTAGGTGGTAGAGGTCGTGTGATCTCAGGTGTTTTTGAAATTAGTAGAGTTGGTGCTTTTCAGGGTTTTCTGGGATTGCAGTAAGTACCCTTCCTATCCTTTTCTATTTAGTTAGTTTGGGCCCCAACGTTTGCTCATACTATTTTCTGTCTGTGTCAGTATTTCTTCTTGTCTAACCGCCTGTAAGGTTCTATGTACATATTCCTGAAACTCAGTTTGTTCGTCAGCCATTTTACTTTCTGTCTTGCTGCAGCTATCTTGCCCTCAGTCAATATGGAGTTTTCAGCTTGCATGTTCCCGCCCTGATTCTCTCCTCTTGCTTCTTAAGCAGCCACAGCTGAGCAATCAGTGCTTCAGAATCTAGCCTGCAGTGAACCTGTGACTTGACTCCTGTAAGCCTTGGACTTTGTACTCCAGCTATTTCTATTGAGGAACTCTGGAACTCTTGTGTGGACTCTGGAACCCTGCTCTTTGAAAGATCCACGTTTGCATGGACTTACGGTAACAGAGAAGAAGATCCTGAACCTGTTGTGGAGAGTGATTGCTGAGCTTAAGTTACTCTGGCCTGCTGTGTCTCCTGCTTCTGTATCTGCAAACTGTGTGACTATTTTTGCCAACTTGTATGAAGTAATACAGGACCTTTTATATATAAAACCTGTGTCTCATATATTTTCATCGCACCCAAGCACAAGACGCTATATGAATTGTACTACATACATTACAAGATTCTGAAGCCAAACATTAGTGTCTGCTGGGTCTGGAAGGCTGTGTCTGCTGTAACTGTGGATATCAGACGTCCGGTTGTACTTTCTGTGATGACAGTGGTTGTGACTTCTCACAACCATTCCAGGTGAGCAATTCCCTTAAGTTTTTTCTTTCTGCAGTGTTACCACAGGTAAACACTATTGTTTTTTTTTTTCTTTCCTCTTTTTTGTCTGCTGTAACTCTGGATATCAGATGTCTGGTTGAACTTTCTGTGATGATAGTGGTTGTGACTTCTCACAACCATTCCAGGTGAGCAGTTCCCTTAATTTTTTTTTCTCTCTGCAGAGTTACCACAGGTAAACACTATTGTTTTTTTTTTTTTTTCCTCTCCTCTTCTTCCAGTAATCCTGTCTTAAAAGATCTGGAAAATGGAGGCCCGCATAAAGGAACTTTGCGGAGTGACTGATAATATCCTTGCAGATTTGCAGAATATAAAGACCCGTTTTACAAACCTACAGGACCTCAATAATCACAATTTGCAAGTGGTTGGACAGACTACCCAGGATTTGCGAGCCAGGATTGAGGTTCTAGAGGGGCGAGTCCAGGCTCCTGCCGTAGCCCCGAGTTCTGGGATTCCCAAGTTGCCCCCTTTTCGTTTTGGCGGTGAACGTGAGAAATTCAGGGGATTTATTAATCAATGCAATCTTTTTTTTTCTGCACATGCTTCACAATTTCCCACTGAACGATCTAAGGTGCTTACTATAATTATGTTGCTTACCAACAAGGCTTTGATGTGGGCAAACCCTCTGATTGAGACTGAGGATGAATGTTTGGATCATCTTGATGCTTTCATTTCAGCCATGGGGCAGGTGTTTGATGACCCCAATCGAGGTGCAACAGCTGAAGCAGCCATTTTAGCTTTGCGCCAAGGTAAGCACTCGGTAGCTGAATATGCCTTGGATTTCATGAGATGGGCCCTTGATACCACCTGGACAGTTCCGCCAAGAAATCTATTTTTCGAAAGGGGTTATCCCCACTGATTAAGGATGAACTTGCTCGTGCCGACCCTCCCACTGCGTTAGGTGACTTATTAACTACTGCATCCGTATTGATACTCGTCTGACTGAACGCAGGCAAGAAGATGGTTCGAAAGCAATCGCACTAACTTTTTTCCTACCTTCCTCTCCAGCTAAGGAACCTTTGAGTAGGATTACACGGAACCTGAACCTGAACCCATGCAGGTAGACTCTTTACAACGACGGTTAGTGATGCACGCAAGGAACATCGTTTTAAGGAGAATCTATGTTTCTATTGTGGTAAGTCAGGGCACTTCATTATAAACTGCCCCAGCCGTTCTCGTAAGACTACTGCAGCACTCATTCACTGTGAGTGTTGCGAGTGGGGATCTGTCAGGTCCGAGCCTCAGGCTCCAGAGAGATCTGCAGCAACAGATCTTGATTTCTCGGACTTAAACTCCGTTACCTCTGAGGACGTTGACTGTGTAAACGCTGCCATTTTTCAAGTTTCCTCAGCGGTGTCCCAGCTGAGTTGTAAGAAAAACAATTCTCATTGCTTTCTTTCCATCAAACTCTGGGTTGACTCAGCTTGGGTGTCTAGCTCTGCTATGATCGACTCAGGGGCAAGTGGTAATTTATGGATGTCTCCTTTGCTCTGAAACAGGGGATACGTTCAGTGAAGAAGGCTACTCCAGTACAGATGGAAACTGTGGATGGCTCCCTGCTGACCTCTGGACCAGTGAATCAGGAAACAGAGCCTTTGAGGGTACTTATGGGTAAAGATCATCAAGAGAAACTGTCCTTTATGCTTATCTCTTCTCCCCACTTTCCCATTATTCTAGGGCTACCATGGCTGCAGGCTCAGAATCCTACCATTAACTGGGAGACCAAGGAATTACACTTTCCAGAGAAACAGATGAGTCCAAAAGTTTCAGCCTGCTCTGTTCCTAAAGGAACCATGTCAGTCCCTGAACTACCAGCTGTATACCAGGACTATGTGGATTTATGTGACAAGAAGAACGCTGACCAGCTTCCTCCTCACCGTCCATATGATTGTCCAATTGAATTATTGCCTGGAGCAGAGATACCTTTTGGTAAGATCTACCCCCTGGCGGGGCCCGAGCTAAAGGCTTTAAAGGATTACATAGATGAAAATCTAGCCAAGGGCTTCATACGCCCCTCTTCATCTCCTGCAGGTGCACCCATCTTCTTTGTAAAGAAGAAATATGGATCTCTGAGACCCTGCGTAGACTATAGGGAACTCAATAAGGTTACTATTAGAAACCGTTATCCATTGCCTTTAATCCCTGAGTTATTGGAGAGAGTGCGACATGCCAAAATTTTCTCTAAACTAGATCTTCGTGGGGCCTATAACTTAGTCCGTATTAGACCTGGGGATGAATGGAAGACTGCATTCAGGTCACGCTATGGACACTTTGAATATCTAGTTATGCCTTTTGGTCTGAGTACCGCCCCAGCCACTTTCCAACACTTGGTGAATGACATCTTCAGGGATCTCCTAGATACATTCGTGGTGATTTATTTGGATGATATTCTAATTTTTTTCTAATTCCACAGAGGAACATCATGGACATGTGAGAATGGTCTTGGAACGTCTAAGACAAAATCATCTTTACATCAAACTTGAAAAGTGTGAATTCCATAGGACCGAAATTCAATTTCTGGGTATGTACTGTCTACACAGGGAATTAGTATGGATGGAAGCAAAACCCAAGCCATCAAGGATTGGCCAAGTCCTAGAAATGTGAAGGAGGTACAGCGCTTCATCGGGTTTGCCAACTTCTATAGACGTTTCATTAGAATTTCTCTGAGGTAGTGTCACCTATCACCCAACTTACCCGGAAAGAGTCTAGGTTCTCCTGGACTCCCCAAGCCCAGGAAGCATTTTCCCGTCTAAAAGATAAATTTACCACTGCACCTATCCTAGTACATCCCAACCCCGAGCTTGCCTTCATAATAGAGGTGGATGCTTCAGACTGTGCCGTTGGAGCTATACTCTCTCAGAGAACAGGTGAGAAGAATGTCTTGTATCCCTGTGCCTTCTTTTCCCAGCAGTTGTCTTCGGCTGAGAGGAACTACGATGTGGGCAATAGAGAGTTATTGGCCATTATTGCCGCCTTCAAAGAATGGAGACACCTTCTTCAAGGAGCTGCACAGCAAATAGTCGTCCTGACAGACCATCGTAACCTTGAATTTATCAGTCGGCTAAGTGCCTGACTCCTCGCCAGGCTCGCTGGAATCTTTTCTTAAACCAATTTAATTTTATCATTTCTTATAGACCAGGATCGCGCAACGGAAAGGCGGATGCACTCTCTAGGATTTACTCAGCAGAGACACGTCTAATTACTCCTCCTAAGACTATTCTTCCTGACTCTAGAATTCCTAGGAGTGATTCATAATCAAGACCTACTTAAGGACATCAAGGAAGCATACCATGCGGATTCCTTTTTGGCACAACCCCCAAGGGATGTAAGTCTTGTCTTTAAGAATGGTGTGTGGATTCAGGACAACGCCTGTATATTCCTGAAACAGTCAATTGAGAGTATTGCAACCATTCACGATTCCAAATAGCTGGGCATAGAGGAATTCTAAAGACACAGGAATTTCTTTCTCGTTCTTTTGGTGGCCCACTTGCAGGAAGGATGTTTTAAACTATGTCACTTCATGTGAAGTCTGTGCAAGATGCAAAACACCTCGCTCCCTCACCAACTGGTCTGTTACAGCCTCTTCCCACCCCGTCCCGCCCGTGGGATCCATTTCTATGGACTTCATTGTGGAGTTACCAACCTCTCAAGGGAAGAACACCATTCTATGGTGGTTGACCGTCTAACAAAGGCAGCTCATTTTATCCCTTGTGTCGGCTTACCCACTGCAAAACAGACATCAGATTTGATGATTAAAGATGTGTTTCGCTTACATGGAGTACCGGATGAGGTTATTTCGGATCGAGGGTGCAATTCACTTCTAGGTTTTGGCAAAATTTCTGTGCAGCATGGACATTAAAGTAAACCTTTCTTCTGCTTTTCATCCCCAGACTAATGGACAGACCGAATGAACCAATCAAACCCTGGAGCAGTAATCTCCGCTGCTTTATCTGCCACCTACAGGATGATTGGGTGGATCACTTCCATTAGCTGAGTTCTCGTATAAACAACTCTCAGAGCGCCTCCACTAAGCAGTCTCCTTTTTACTCTAATCTAGGTTATCACCCTAACATTCTACCACGATTTCCCATAGAAACGCCTTTACCAGCAGTGGCTGAAAGAATCACGTCTTTACGAAGAAATGGATCTTCTAAAGGAGAATCTGGAATCGGCTCAGGAAAGGTACAAGAAAGCAGCAGATAAATTTCGTAAACCTGCACCAGCTTTCAAGGTAGGAGACCTGGTCTGGCTGTCAACCAGAAATCTTAAGTTAAGGATTCCATCGTCTAAGTTGGGACATAAGTACATTGGACCCTATAAAATCAGTAAAATTATAAGTGCCGTTGCTTGTCGTCTTCAACTGCCCAGAACTATGAGAATCCACCCTGTCTTTCATGTATCCCTACTAAAGGCTGCGACACCCAATACTTTCCTGGACGTTCTTCTCCTTGCCCTGGCCCAGTGCTGGTCGATGGTCAGGAGGAATTTGTGGTGGAAAGGATTTTAGATTCCAGTTGTATAGAAATCAGTTACAATATCTGATTAAATGGCAGGGCTACCCAGTGGAGGACAACTCATGGGAACCAGTCAATAACGTTAATGCTCCTCGCTTGCTCCGTCAGTTTTCATCAGAGGTACCCACACAAGCCTGGTCTGAGGTCATCCGGAGGTTGTCCTTAAGGGGGGAGTAATGTAAGGTTCTATGTACATATTCCTGAAACTCAGTTTGTTCGTCAGCCATTTTACTTTCTGTCTTGCTGCAGCTATCTTGCCCTCAGTCAATATGGAGTTTTCAGCTTGCATGTTCCCGCCCGATTCTCTCCTCTTGCTTCTTAAGCAGCCACAGCTGAGCAATCAGTGCTTCAGAATCTAGCCTGCAGTGAACCTGTGACTTGACTCCTGTAAGCCTTGGACTTTGTACTCCAGCTATTTCTATTGAGGAACTCTGGAACTCTTGTGTGGACTCTGGAACCCTGCTCTTTGAAAGATCCACGTTTGCATGGACTTACGGTAACAGAGAAGAAGATCCTGAACCTGTTGTGGAGAGTGATTGCTGAGCTTAAGTTACTCTGGCCTGCTGTGTCTCCTGCTTCTGTATCTGCAAACTGTGTGACTATTTTTGCCAACTTGTATGAAGTAATACAGGACCTTTTATATATAAAACCTGTGTCTCATGTATTTTCATCGCACCCAAGCACAAGACGCTATATGAATTGTACTACATACATTACACCGCCATTACATGTTTGGGGGCTTTCTATTATCTTTGGGGTTCTGCTCCGGGGCAATATCTTTCCTATATCTATCTTTAGGTGTAGTTAGTTTCTCAGGCTGTGACAGGCGTCTAGGACCAACGTAGGAATGCTCCACGGCTGCCTCAAGTTGTTGTGGTTAGTCAGGGTACTGCAATCTCATAGATTCCAACTGCTCTGGTGTATGCCTTTTTTACCTGCACTCCCTCAGCTACCGAAACATAACATATCACCGGCCCAAAATGTAAAATTGTATGGTACTCACAGAAGGGAAAAAATTTGTGAAAGAAAAAACGTTGTCAGAGTTGTCAGAGATATTTTTCTGTTTGTTGCATTTTTTTTTTTTTTCCCTCTGTATCTCTGGTGCTGGGGAGGAATTTTTCTCTCAATGGATTTGCACAGTTGTCTGGCCGTGTGGATCAGCTTGCCACTGAGGTTCAGAGTATTGCTGCATATCTTGCTAGGTTGCCTGTTGTGGAACCTAGGATTCCCATGCCAGATTTGTTTTAGGGGATCGAGCTAAGTTTCAGAATTTCAAAAATAATTGTAAATTTTTTTTTGCCTTAAAATCTAAGTTCTCAGGGAACGCAGCCAGCAGGTTCAAATTGCCATCTCTCTCCGCGCGGCGACCTCAGATTGGGCTTTTTCCTGACAACCTGGGGATCCTGTTTTGAGTGATGTTGATGCTTTTTTTCAGGCTTTGGGGTTATTGTACATGACCTAATTCAAGACAAGCTGAAAAAGCCTTGTTGGCATTAAAACAGGGCTTGATGACGCGAGTTATCTGTCAGAGATTCCCGTAGGTGGGCATCCTGACCAAGTGGAATGAACGACCTTTGGCGGCCCTTTTTCGGAAGGGTCTGTCAAAATTAAAGGAGTTATGGTGGGATTCCCTTCCCCCTGGTCTCAATGATTCTATGTCATTACATTCAAATTGACAGACTTTGCGTGAGCAGAATATCGTGGAAAATTTTTGCCTTGTAACCTGCTTCTGAACCATGCAGTGTGAAAAGTGTGTCTGGGCACAGCTCATGAGTTTTCGAAAGCGCAATGGGTTATTTTCACTGTTGAGCCTCTCATCCCTATTTCTCTGCCCAACGGGAAGACTTTTGCACGCTCAGTTGTCTTGGGTTGTTCAGACAATTTTTATTAACTGTCCTCGATATGCTCTTGTCCTCATTTTCTGCTCATACTTTTGAGTATTGGAGCCCTTTGGGCTCACTAATCCCTTCTGTCTTCCACCTTCATGAATGACATTTTCAGGATTTTGTGGATAAATTTCTGATTGTTTTTTGGATATATCTTGATTTTTTTCTAATGACTGGGACTCTTGTGAAACATGTCAACGTTTCCCCAGATTTTGAGAAGAATGCTCTGTTTAAGGGATCAAAGTGTCTTTTTGGCGACGGGTCTCATTTCTGGGATTTCTTTTGTCCCCATCTTTATTGAAATGGACCCGGTCAAGGTTCAGGCCATCTGTGATTGGGTCCAACCTACTTCATTAAAGGCTCTTCAAAGTTTTTGGGTTTTGCCAATTTTTATCTAAATTTATTGGAAATTTCTCGGTTATGGTTTAAACCATTAACGATTTGCCCAAAAAAAGGGTTCTGATGTGGTGAAAGGCCCCTGAGGCAGTCCTCGCATTCAGAACTTAAGCAGAGATTCACTTCTCCCTGTTCTATGGCACCTGATGTTTCCTGCCATTTCAGGGGGTTTTTGATGCCTCTGAAATGGGGCAGGTGCCGTTTTGTCCCAAAAAGATCCAAGACCCTAAAAGAACCCTTGTGCCTTTTCTCCTCGAAAATTTCCCTCCTCTGAACGAATTATGACGTGGGTAATCGGAGTTATTGGCCATGAAGTGGTCTTTTGAAAGTGGAGACATTGGCTGGAGGAGCCAAAACATAAGGTGGTGGTCCTTACTGACCAAAGCTGGTTTTATCTGGAATCTGCCAAGCGCTCAATCCTAACAGCCAGGTGGCCTTGTTTTCACACATTTTAATTTTGTGGTTTTCCTTTCCTTCCGCACTAAGAATGTTAAGGCGGAGCCCCTCGAGGAGCTTCCTTGCGGACTCTCCTGAGTTATCTGACCTTCTGTTTTTTTGAAAGAGGGTGTATTTTCTTTCCGCCTCTCACCTAATTTGGACTTCTCGGAGGGTGTCAGGAGGATAGGCCCGAGCGCTGCCCTTTGAAAATTGTTTTTCCCGACCAGGGAAAAAGAGTGTATTCTGAGATTTCATTGTTCCGCTGGCGGCACCCGAATTTTTTTGGTACCAAGACTTGGTTAGTCGGTCCTTTTGTGGCCTACCTTTCTCGTGATGTCAGGGAATTTGTGCACCCCTCGGGACTTGCCTCGCTCCAACCTTGCTCTCCTCTAGTGGTTTGTTGAGCCAATTGCCTTGCCCAAGAGACCTGGCCCATATCTCTATATTTCCTTTCCGACCTTCCGTTTCTCAAGAATGACCGCCTCTGGGTGATTTGTATAGTTTTTTCCAAGATGATACTCTTTGCCATTACCTAAGTTGCCTTCCTCCTCTAAATTGGTGCCGTTGTTCCTTCACACGGGTTCGTTTCACCCGGGTTCCTGAAACATAGTGCACGAGGGGTCCAGTTTTTTTCCAGATTTTGGAGACTTTTTGTTCTAAACTGGGGTTCAATTGTCTTTCTCCTCGGCTTTCACCCAACCAATGGTCAAACTGAGAGAACAAACCAACCATTGGAGACTTTCTAAGATGCTTTGTTCTGCTATCAGATGACTGGTCTCTTTTTTGCCTTTGGCTGAGTTTGCTCTTAAAAAGGGCAGCTCTGCCACCCTTTTAGTCCCTTTTTCTGTAATTCTGGTTTCACCCTCGATTTTCTTCAGGACAAACGAGGCTTCTGTCGTCCAGTGTTGACTCGTTGTGGAGCGAAGCAACAATTTGGGACCATTAGGGAGAGGTTTCCCTCCCAGGAGAGGGCCCGCGTTTGCTAACCGGAAAACTGATGGTCCTCGGTTAAAAGTAGGGCTTGGCTGGTTGTCCTCAAAAAATATTCCTATAGAGTACATCTCCTAAATTTAAGCCTAGGTTCATGGACCTTAAAAAGATCATGAATTCTAAAACCTTTTCTTTTCGTTTGCTTCTCCAGGGACTTTAAGATCCATAACATTTCCAAAGTCCTTGTTGAAGAGGTTTGTTGAGCCATGGTTCCTGCTGCGCCTCCTGAACCCTGTTTTGGTTGAGGGCAATCGGTATGTGGTTGAAAATATTAGATTCTTTTTTCTAGACGGAAACTCCATATTTGGTTAAGTGGAAGGTTATGGGTCAGGAGGACAATCTTGGGTGTTGCTTCGGACATCCAGCTAGGAGACCTCCCTGCGTACCATAGAACTCATCCTGACCGACCCTTTGGTTGCTCAAAGAGGGTTCGGTGACCCCTCCTAAGGGGGACTGTTGAATGGGCTTGAGATTATTTCTGAGCAGAGCTCCCCTGGTTTACAAGCGGACGGCTTCCAGGAAAAGTGAAGATTTGAGGGGTTGGGAACAGGTGTGACTGACGGTCTTATATAAGGGGGTCCCCCTTCCCATCAGGGTTCCGTACAATTTTTCGGCCTATCCTTGATTCCTGTTTCCCTTTCTGCTGGTCTGTTGCATCCCCTGCTAACAGAAAACATTTTTTTTTTTTTGTTTTTGTTGTTTTTTGCATTTGTCCGCAAATTCTTTGGGGGGCCTTCAGGTCCCCCCGGGGGTTTTGCCCCCTCATTTATTCAGCCACGATTTTGTTTCTTTTTGCTTTTTTTCCCTTTTTTCAGTGGCTGCTGTTTGATTTTGTTACACCAGAGAACAATTTAGGTGGTAGAGGTCGTGGATCTAGGGTTTTTGAAATTATAAGTGGTGCTTTTCAGGGTTTTCTGGATTGCGTAAGTACCCTTCCTACCTTTTCATTTAGTTATTTGGCCCCAACGTTTGCTCATACATTTTCTTCTGTGTCTATTTCTTCTTGTCTAACCGCCATTACATTTGGGGGGCTTTCTATTATCTTTGGGGTTCTGCTCCGGGCAGAAGCTTTCCTATATCATCTTAGGGAGTTATTTTTCCAGGCTGTGACAGCGTCTAGGACCAACGTAGAAACGCTCCACGGCTGCCTCTAGTTGTTGTGGTTAGTCAGGGATGCAATTTCATAGATTCCAACGCTCGGTGTATTGCCTTTTTTGCCTCACCCCACCTCCGAAACATCAACATGTATTTTTCATACTGACATGACTTTAAATAAATGATGCATGTACTATATTTTTATATAATTAGTTATAACCTTTGACTTTAGTACCCAACATTATTGGATTTGCATTTCTTGTCTTAATGGACATAATCCATTGTGCGTAATTAATAGAGTTTGTATTTTTATTTAATATGTGACCACTGCTAGTGGAATATGGTTCCAGGATTCGCCGCTGCTGTCCCCCTTTTGTGCCCCGTCGTCTATGGTATCTAACGTAGCAATTGTTTCAATACTCATTAGGAACACTTGTTCCACACCATTGCACCCGGGATCCGGAAGTGACGGCGCGGCACCGGGGATTTCCCCTCATCAGATTACCGACAAAACCTCTTCCTCCTCCTCCTTCTGGGCGTGATGGTGCGCAACACACGCAGGGAAATTTTAAAAAAGATCCCTCCGGCACATTGACACCGCCCCCGAGGAAGCGGAAACAACGGAACGGCATTGGGGGCCCTCGGCGCACACCAGACCATTCACGATGGGAGCATAATTATGTATAGGGGCTTTACTAACACTATTGTTCTTTTAGTTGTAATGTTGGCCCTTTAGCCTATAGGATTTACGGAGGGAGACACCACCCTGGCTCTCCGGAACTTTTGATTTCCAGGGATTCTTTTGAAAACGGTCAAGGCATTTTGCACTTGCCTTTATTTACGGGTACCAGGGAAAACAATTTTCATTTGAGTGGAATGCTTCCCCCATATCATGAATATTGACAAATAGATTACTGGTGTTTTTTATACAATTGTACCCACCAAAAACCCTTTAAATTATTAACGTAAATATTGTCTCATTTTTTCCACACCACGTCATGTCATTTTTCACGGTTCTTTTAACTTTTATTAGTTGTGGTCTCATTATGTATTGTTTTTTTAATACTTAATAAAGTTTAATATGTTTTCCTACTTTTTGGATTTTTTTTGTATATCTATCCACACTGGTTATATATTTAATTAAAGAATTGACTCCCGAATGTTTGTTATGGTTTTCAAGGAATAGAACATTGCAGGAAACAGAGTTAAGAAGTAGGCCCAATGTAGGGTGGGGTCCGACATTGTAATGGAGTGCATAGGCTGACAAGCATTTCAGTAATTGGGGTACCTTTCTGAATAAATTAACTATGGCCATCACGCCCCCCTTGGCCAAAAATCAACCCTAAAGCTCATGTAGAGGAGCGTACTTTCCGAACCAAAGTATCGGAATCGGAATGGTATCGCCTACACAAAAAATATCGGCGAACCCATACCGAAAACGGAAGTCCCATGTAAGTCTAGGGAACAAAATACAAATAAAAAAAACCCCATTCTTGCCTTGTAGGGTTAAATTTACATAAGGAAAACAACAAAAAATAATGTAAAGTATTGGGGGGTTGAGGAACATTAAAGGCATAGATGTTTAACCCAATCCAATGGAATACTTAATTTTTTTTTTTTAGGAAATACTTCGTTGACGAAGAAATTCACAATGTTGTTAACCCTTTTTTCTATTTTGTCAAATTGTCTGTTTCCAACTTCCAGGTCTTCACCTTTTTAACTTTTCACACACTTCTCCTTCAAAATCTTCAGCGATCATCTTTCTCATAAATTATTCTTCATCTCACCTCCCTTTTCTCAAAAACTTCTTGCTATTCATCTTTTTGTTAACTTACTTAATTGTTCTTATTAAACATTATTATTCTTCATATTCACTTCTTTCACTTCTTCCTATTCATCCTTTTCATCAATTCTTATTTGTGAAGACATTCCTGTACTTGTAACTGTAAAAACTCTGAATTTTCATCCTTCCTTCTTGCTGTCACGAAAGATTTTTTACAACAGTATTTGTCCGTGTTCATTTACCTGCACGCATCAGGCTTTCCAGGGCAAAAAAAAAAAAAAACCCCGAGGAGGGAAAGGACTCACCCCATACCGCTTGTCTTCTCTCAGAATTTAGAGCTATATTTTGCTCTTCATTTTGGTCTTAACTTAATTCTTCTGCTTTTTGATCTTCTGCTTATTGTTCTTCTGTCCTTTCTGTATCTTGTAGTTTGTCTTACCTTCTTTGTCCTTTGGAGGTACAAACCAATGGAAGTAACGAGGACCACTGACTGTGCTGGAACCCGGAGGGTCACGAAGGAAAAGAGCCAAGCCAACCAGGCCACGACGTTACGGGACAACGGTTAACAAGCGGAGGTACCTGGCTCCAAAAGCACTACCAAGGACCAGCAACGTTGCTGGAACTCGGATACCGACAGGAGGCACCTGGCCAAAGGCACTGCGGAAACCAGCGACGGTACGGAACCCGGATGGGAAGCAGAAGGACAAGAGCCAATGAAAGTAACGAGGACCACGACGGCTGGAACCCGAGGTCACAGAAGGAAAAGAGCCAATGGCACAACCGAGGCCAGCTGACTTTACTGGGACAGGGTTTTCAAAGAAGGACCTTTTGGGCCCAAAGCACTACCAAGGACCAGCAGACTTGCGGAACCGGAAACCGCCCGGGGCACCTAGGCCAAAGGCACTGCGGGAAACCATGACGGACAGGAACCCGGATGGGGGAGCAAAGGTACAAAAGCCAATAAAGTAACGAGGACCAGCTGACTGTGCTGGAACCCGGAGGTAGAGAAGGAAAAGAGCCAATGGCACAACCGAGGACCACTTACGTACTGGGGCAACGGTTTACAAGCAGGAGGTACCTTTGGGTCCAAGCACTACCAAGACCAACAACGTTGCGGAACTCGGATCCGACATGGAGGACCAGGCCAAAAGCACTGCGGAGAACACTGACTACGGAACCCGGATGGGTAGCAGAAGGTACAAGAGCCAAGAAATAACAGGACCACTGACGGCTGGAACCCGGGGCCAAAGGAAAAGAGCCAATGGCACAACCGAGGACCAGCTGACGTTACTGGGAAGGGTTTACTAACAGGAGGTACCTTGCTCCAAAGCACTACCAAGACCAGAGCTTTGCGGAACTCGGATACCGACAGGAGGCACCTAGGCCAAAGGCACTGCGGAGAACCAGCTGACGGACTGGAACCCGGAGGGTAGCAAAGGTACAAGGCCAATTAAATAACGAGGACCAGCGACTGTGCTGGAACCCGAGGGTCAGCAAAGAAAAGAGCCAATGGCACAACCGGACCAGCAGTACTGGGACAACGGTTACTAACAGGAGGTACCTTGCCCAAAGCACACCAAGGACCAGCAGACGTTGCTGGAACTCGGATACCACATGGAGGCACCTGGCCAAAGGCCTGCGAGAACCACGACGGTACTGGAACCCGGATGGGTAGCAAAGGTACCCTGGAAATTAAAGTTGAGGCAGCAGGACTGTTTTTCCGTTCACAAGCGGGGACAGCTGACATTACGAACCCCATAACACAGGACAAGGTAACTGTGCTAACAGCACTTCCAGAAACAACTGGCGGTGGTAACCCAGGGATAGAAAGAACAGGGTGGAGGCAGCAGGACTTTTGCCGTTCACCCCAGCAGGGGAACACTGACATTACTAACCCCAGTAACCGGGAGCAAGTGTAGCTGTGCAACAGCACTTCCAGAAACAACGGCGGTGTGAAACCCAGGGAGGAAGAAACAGGTGGAGGCACAGGACTTTTTGCCGTTCACACAGCAGGGAACACTGCATTACTGAACCCCAGTAACACAGACAAGTGTAACTGTCAACACACTTCCGAGAAAACGGCGTGTGTAACCCAGGGGATGAAAGAGAACAGGGGGGAGGCAGCAGGACTGTTGCCGTTCACCAGAGGGGAACAGCTGACATTACTGAACCCCAGTAACACAGGACAAGTGTAGACTGTGAACAGCAACTTCCGAAAACAACTGGCGGTGTTGTAACCCAGGAAGGGAAAAAAAAGGGTGGAGGCCAAGCAGGACTTTTGCCGTTCACACAGCAGGGGAACAGCTACATTACTGAACCCCAGAACCAAGAAGTGTAGACGTGCTAACACCTTCCGAAAACAACTGGCGGTGTTTTGTAACCCAGGGATGAAAGAGAACGGGGGAGGCAGCAGGACTTTTTTGCCGTTCAACACAGCAGGGGAACAGCTACATTACTGAACCCCCATAACACGGGACAAGGAAACTGTGTAAAAACCCCTTCTGGGAAAAAAACTGGCGGTGTGTAACCCAGGGATGAGAAGAGAACAGGGGGAGGCAGCAGGACTTTTTGCCGTTCACACCAGGGGAACAGCTGACATTACGAACCCCAGTAACAAGGAGCAAGTGTGACTGTGCTAACAGCACTTCCAAAACAAACTGGCGGTGTTGTAACCCAGGGATGAGAAGAGAACAGGGTGGAGCAGCAGGACTTTATGCGTTCACCCCACAGCAGGGAACAGCTGACATTACGAACCCCAGTAACCGGGAGCAAGTGTAACTGTGCAACAGCAATTCCGAGAAACAACTGGCGGTGTTGTAACCCAGGGATGAGAAGAAACAGGGGGGGAGGCAGCAGATTTTTGCAGTTCACACAGCAGGGGAACAGCTACATTACTGAACCCAGAACACGGGAGCAAGTGTAACTGTGCTAACAGCACTTCCGAAAACAACTGGCGGTTTGTAACCCAGGGATGAAAGAGAACAGGGTGGGGGCACAGGACTTTTGCCGTTCACAAGCAGGGAACACGGACATTACGAACCCCAGTAACACGGAGCAAGTGAGACTGTCAAACAGCACTTCCAAGCAACAACTGGCGGTTTTTGGAGCCCAGGGTCAAGGAGGATTTTTAAATTAGATCAAGTAATTTTCCTGATACGTGCAATTAAAAATGTCTATACCACCCAAACAAAGAAAAATAACCTTTATACCATAAGAGAATTTTTTATTTTAAAAAATATATTAAATTAATAATTGACAAACAAAACCATACATTAACTGTTGAAAAGCAATGCAAACCACAAAAAAAATCGGTTAAATAATCTCTTCGTTTTAAATAAAAGCTACAAGACATATCAAATCCATTAATATGGAAAGTAACAGTATTACACCATTTTCATTTGCTAATAATATCACTAAAAAGTTTTTAAAAATATCTAAAATTTCCATCATGAATACTGAAAAAGGCCAATCTTTATATTAACAAAAAAAACCATTAAAAAGGCATAGTGAAAACAGCAATTTATGCCTGACTGTGGACTTGCAAGCATGAAAACGGATAGATAAGGGTATATATAGAGACACTGCATAGCCCAGATGGTGAATGGCGATGTAATACTGTACCCCCAATAAATTTTGGCGTTACACAAAATCCTTTTTTTTATAACTTTAAAAAGACGTGCATGTATGCTTGCCCTTTGTTTGGACGCACAGACTGGCTCCGCTGGCGCTTGGGATTGGACGTCTGTGCTCTTAATGAAACCAGAAAAAAATTCACGGTGCCACTTCATCATCGAACGTACCGACAACACAAAGCGTTGTCAGACTCTTTACCATAAACATGCACCTAGATGAAACATACACGCATGTGCCCATTACAAAAAACTACAAGAAAAATACGTGTGAGGTGGACACAGCTTTTTGTTAAGGTACAGATTATTCGCTTGTAACAGGTCGCATTCCGTCTGATAAAAGTATCATCACCTATTCTACATTTGTCGTTTTTCACACCACTTACAGGAATATTTTGCATTGTGACTATGCACTATTGATTTCCAGGTAATGCATGATTTTTGTTAGCGATTACATGTTTACATGAAGGACCTTTATGATAGGCTGTTAACTTTCTAATCAAATATGTATTTTTTTAAAAGACACAAATAAAGAATGTTGAAGAGGACATTCCACATGCATTGTTTTGCACAATATTACAGGTGAACATCCCCCTTTTTAATCAACATTGGATTTATTATTACTTGTATGCTTTATTTTCAAAGGCAAGAACCGAAGTTAACCTTCGCACTGCGCATTTTCAAAGTTAAAACCCACATATGCACTTCCAACTTGCAGTATTGACACAAGGAGTTGGATTGTCAACTATGGAGTGACAAGGTGAGACAGTGAAGGAATATTGGTGAATGAGTTATATTTCACCTAAGTACCTGCGACTGGTAATGAGCAAATGTTGGCTTGAAACCTGGGGAAAAGAAAGGTCACTACACCTCCATTCAGTACAAACCTTGCAGCTCAGACCTGAATCCACCAGGGTTGATTAGAAGCCAGAAGTGGGGTGCTTGGGAGCACATCAGGGAGCTCTTCATCTGGACAAGGGGTCTAGGCACAGAAGGGTCTCCAAGAGTGGGACTTCTTTAAGCCCGGCACAGGGAGGTGTCCTGGCACAAGGAAGCAGTCCAAAGTGGAGCTATCCAGTCTGGGCAGGAAGTAACCCCCCCGGGCACAGGAGGGATCCAGGAAATCCTGGAAAAGCGACGAAAAGGAGGTGACCATCTCAATCGGACATTGGAGTTGCCTTCGGACATAAAGAGGAGTGTCTTGAAACTCCATACTGGTAACAAATGTATATGTGTTGTTTTGGGCACAGACTGGTAGAGTCTGGGCCCGGATAGAGAGGCCATCTATCAAGTTAATTAGAGGCAGACAAGCCCGGGTTTCTGTTTATGATTTGTTTTTAACTTTGCTGTGGACTTTAATAAAAACGGTTGCGGCATTTTCACCAAACTCTGCAATGAACGTTTTCCCGTGCCATTCTGTCTACCCAGCAGATCCTAAGCTAAAAAACCCCCCCCAAAGCTTACAATTGGCGGAAATCTGGGCAGCGCAGGGCCTGGTACAGTTAGTGCTGGGTGTGCTGCAGCACAGTGGCAGAGACAGCATTAAAGTAAGTCATTGAAATAGCAAAAAAAAAAAAAAAAAAAAAAAGGTGTTTCACAAAATCGTTTGGAGCAGTCTGGAGAGACGTGGCCCTGAAGGTCTGCAGAAAGAAAAGTATGCACACAAAGCTGAACTGTTGTAAATGACTGGGAAGTGCAGCGTAAAAGAAAAGTTTTTGGGGAGCGTCTTAAAGAGACAGTAGCCCAATAACTTTGCAAAAGAAAAAAAAAAAAAAAAAAGGGTTTTCACAGCAAGGCAATTTTTCTGTGGAAAAAAAAAAAAAAAAAAGCTGTGAGTGTGTATGTCTTGAGTGAAGACACAGTTGGAAACAGAGAAGTCGACAGCAGGAGACAGCATGGAGGCCTGTTTGAACAAAATGGCGAAAGTTAAAAGCAACAAAGATGCTGTGAGAGACAGATGATCCAGCAGTATGGAGGAGCTTGTTAAAAACACCTGCAAGCTGGCAGCAGCAGCGGATTTAACCATTGCTGAGGGAGCGATTCAGCTCTCACACCTCGTCCCAATAATTTGAAGCACCTGCCTTGCCCCTGTAAAGAAGGCGGTAAGACGGTCCTTGAAAAAAATACACCTCGTGATATGTGGGGGAATACTACAATTTGGAACTGGCAAAAGAGAATCTGCCACACTGAATGGGCCATGGTGGTCGCCCTATCTGATTGGGGAACCCCAAAAATGGGCTGACCTAGCAAGCAGGCACGAAGACTAACAAAGGAAAGCGGCATTCTTACCCGGCTGGGTGTTACGGTTGCAGCCCGGCCAGGGAGTTCATGCGGAGTACTTGGGATCTGCATCAGCAGGCCTGATTAGGAGTTGAAAAGGTGGTAGGAAACCGCTACACCCGAGCATGTCCTACAGTAACCGCTAACCCAGCATTTCCCTGAGGTACAGCACTGAGAGGTCGCACTTCGGAGTTCCCGGACGCGAACTCTCGCGTAAGAGCGTTTCCAGCTTTTGGGACATGGGTTGCTGATAAGCGGGTTAGGCCCAGGGACAGTGGTGGAGAGTGTGATGGCAGTGTTGGAGCTGGCTGAAATTGCAGCCAAAGTCCAATGAGGGTGACCTAGTGTTTGAGATGGCGGATCCCTCTCTTCTGCGCGGAACCGTGTGTGGTCCACCTCACCGAAGAACTGGACCACAGGGGCCCCGGTGGGTTTTAAGTGACTGCCAGCACGCCCCTTGGGACTCAGGGAGTCCAGTGACTTCCCTAAATACAGCCTGAGTGATAGGGGCTTCATCCCTTATAAGCACCGAGTAAGGGGTGCATCCAGGAGACAAACCCAAATCTACCCAGAGACTGCCGTGACTTGGTCCCCAAACCGGGGAGGTTTTTTATGTGAATGGGGGTAAGGGAAAACCCCCGGGCAACCCCCCTTTTATTTGGGGTTTTAAAGACTTTCCCCCCCCCTCTAAAGGGTCTCTGGGGAAGGGGGTTTCTATGGACAGTGTGATGAAGCTCCTACGAGGGTCGCAGCCCGAGGGGCGGAGCACAAGTGCAATGGGGGCCGTTAAACTTATGTGATAAGATATGACCATGATAAATTGATAATGAAAGAGATCATGTACTGAGATACCGTGAAAAGATGACATTTCTTTGCAGGTGATGTTGGGAGACGAGGATGGTGGTTCTCGGGGAAACCCAGTGTCCCCCGACCCCTGCCCTGGCAATTTTGGGATGAGCCGGGGGAGACCCACTCTAAAAAGGCACAGAAAATTTTAATTGTTTTTAGTGAGGTTCCCCCAAGAGCCTGGGCCCGAGGGGAGGTTTCCCCATCTGCCCTGAACAATAACCATTTAAGGGGCACGAAGTCCAGGGAGATCGTGATCACTCCTAGTACCTGGCTTAAGAAGTAAGTTTCTGGGGTTGTCACAGAGTCACATACTTAGGGACAAATGGGAAGTTAATGTTGTGGAGACATTTAACTAAGGGTTCCAATCAAGATGTGAATGAAAAAAAATTGTATAAACCCGACAGTGACAGGTGTGAAGAAAAAAATTGTAAAACCCGACAGTAAACAGGATAGAATGAAAAAGAATTAAACCCAAAAGTGAGCAGGGTGTGAAAAGATAATGAAGTTATAGCCCCGACTGAGACAGATGTGGGTGAGAAAACGGGGGCAATTTGATAGTGAAAAATCTGATGCCCAAAAACAACCCGGCAAGTGAGGGAAGGCATGGTACAGAGGATTGAGAGTCGTGAG
>JARQOD010007674.1:0-38431 GCA_033576555.1 Oophaga sylvatica
GGAAGGGTCTGGCAGAAACTGTAAAGGATGTTATGGTGGGATTCCCTGTCCCCTCTGGTCTCAATGACTCAATGTCATTAGCTATTCAAGTTGACAGACGTCTGCACGAGCGTAGAAATATGCGTGGGATTGTGATGCCTTGCAGGCCAACCCCTGAGCTCATGCAGTGTGATGGAGTGACTTCTGGTGCACAGCGTCATGAATTTCGTAAGCGTAATAAGTTGTGCTACTATTGTGGTGACGCTTGTCATGCTGTTTCCATCTGCCCCAAGCGGGTAAGATGTTTTGCGCGCTCAGTTGTTTTGGGTAGTGTTCAGACTAAATTTCTGTTGACTGTTACCTTGATTTGCTCCATGTCCACATTTTCAGCTCAGGCTTTTGTTGATTCATAGGCAGCTATAAACCTGATGGATTTTGATTTTGCCAAACGTTGTGGTTTTCCTATGATACCCCCGCGGAAGTCTATTCCTTTGCTGGGCATTGATTCTACCCTTTGGCGGAGAATAAACCCCAGTTTTCTACCCAGGTGATAATGCGGGTTGACCCGGACCACCAAGAGAATTGCAAATTTTTGGTGTTACATAATTTACATGACATTGTTGTACTGGGTTTTCCTTGGTTACAGACACAATCCTGTTTTGGATTGGAAGTCTGTGTCTGTGACCAGTTGAGGTTGTCAATGTGTTCGTACTGACACTCCTATTTTTTCTGCCTCCCCAGTCTTAAGATGTTTTTTCAGCTTCCCCCAAGTCTCAGGATGTTCCTGACTATTTGTAATGTATGTAGTACAGTTCATATAGCGTCTTGTGCTTGGGTGCGATGAAAATACATGAGACACAGGTTTGATATAGAAGGTCTTGTATTACTTCATACAAGTGGCAAAAATAGTCACACAGTTTGCAGATACAGAAGCAGGAGACACAGCAGGCCAGAGTAACTTAAGCTCAGCAATCACTCTCCACAACAGGTTCAGGATCTTCTTCTCTGTTACCGTAAGTCCATGCAAACGTGGATCTTTCAAAGAGCAGGGTTCCAGAGTCCACAAGTGTTCCAGAGTTCCTCAGTAGGAATAGCTGGAGTACAAAGTCCAAGGCTTCCAGGAGTCAGGTCACAGGTTCACTGCAGGCTAGATTCTGAAGCACTGATTGCTCAGCTGTGGCTGCTTAAGAAGCAAGAGGGAGAGAATCAGGGCGGGAACATGAAAGCTGGAAACTCCATATTGACTGAGGGCAAGATAGCTGCAGCAAGACAGAAAGCAAAATGGCTGACGGAAAAACTGAGTTTCAAGAACATGTACAAAGAACCTTACATTACTCCCCCCTTAGGGACAACCTCCGGATGGCCTCAGACCAGGCTTGTCTGGGTACCTCTGATGAAACTGGCGGAGCAAACGAGGAGCATTAACGTTATTGACTGGTTCCCATGAGTTGTCCTCCACTGGGTAGCCCTGCCATTTAATCAAATATTGTAACTGATTTCTGTATAACCTGGAATCTAGAATTCTTTCCACCACAAATTCTTCCTGACCATCGACTAGCACTGGGTCAGGGCAAGGAGAAGAACGTCCAGGAAACGTATTGGGTGTTGCAGCCTTTAGGGATCATGAAAGACAGGGTGAATTCTCATAGTTCTAGGCAGTTGAAGACGACAAGCAACGGCACTTATAATTTTACTGATTTTATAGGGTCCAATGTACTTATGTCCCAACTTAGACGATGGAATCCTTAACTTAAGATTTCTGGTTGACAGCCAGACCAGGTCTCCTACCTTGAAAGCTGGTGCAGGTTTACGAAATTTATCTGCTGCTTTCTTGTACCTTTCCTGAGCCAATTCCAGATTCTCCTTTAGAAGATCCATATTCTTCTGTAAAGACGTGATTCTTTCAGCCACTGCTGGTAAAGGCGTTTCTATGGGAAATCGTGGAAGAATGTTAGGATGATAACCTAGATTGGAGTAAAAAGGAGACTGCTTAGTGGAGGCGCTCTGAGAGTTGTTATAAGAGAACTCAGCCAATGGAAGTAGATCCACCCAATCATCCTGTAGGTGGCAGATAAAGCAGCGGAGATACTGCTCCAGAGTTTGATTGGTTCGTTCGGTCTGTCCATTAGTCTGGGGATGAAAAGCAGAAGAAAGGTTTACTTTAATGTCCAATGCTGCACAGAAATTTTGCCAAAACCTTGAAGTGAATTGCACCCCTCGATCCGAAATAACCTCATCCGGTACTCCATGTAAGCGAAACACATCTTTAATCATCAAATCTGATGTCTGTTTTGCAGTGGGTAAGCCGACACAAGGGATAAAATGAGCTGCCTTTGTTAAACGATCAACCACCACTAGAATGGTGTTTTTCCCTTGAGAGGTTGGTAACTCCACAATGAAGTCCATAGAAATGGATCCCCACGGGCGGGACGGGGTGGGAAGAGGTTGTAACAGACCAGTTGATGAGGAGCGAGGTGTTTTGCATCTTGCACAGACTTCACATGAAGTGACATAGTTTAAAACATCCTTCCTGCAAGTGGGCCACCAAAAGAAACGAGAAAGAAATTCCTGTGTCTTTAGAATTCCTCTATGCCCAGCTATCTTGGAATCGTGAATGAGTTGCAATACTCTCAATCTGACTGTTTCAGGAATATACAGACGTTGTCCCAGAATCCACACACCATTCTTAAAGACAAGACTTACGTCCCTTGGGGTTGTGCCAACAAGGAATCCGCATGGTATGCTTCCTTGATGTCCTTAAGTAGGTCTTGATTATGAATCACTCCCAGGAATCTAGAGTCAGGAAGAATAGTCTTAGGAGGAGCAAGTGGACGGGTCTCTGCTGAATGAATCCTAGAGAGTGCATCAGCCTTTCCATTGCGCGATCCTGGTCTATAAGAAATGACAAAATTAAATTGGTTTAAGAAAAGATTCCAGCGAGCCTGGCGAGGAGTCAGGCACTTAGCCGACCTGATAAATTCAAGGTTACGATGGTCTGTCAGGACGACTATTTGCTGTGCAGCTCCCTGAAGAAGGTGTCTCCATTCTTTGAAGGCGGCAATAATGGCCAACAACTCTCTATTGCCCACATCGTAGTTCCTCTCAGCCGAAGACAACTGCTGGGAAAAGAAGGCACAGGGATGCAAGACATTCTTCTCACCTGTTCTCTGAGAGAGTATAGCTCCAACGGCACAGTCTGAAGCATCCACCTCTATTATGAAGGCAAGTTCGGGGTTGGGATGTACCAAGATAGGTGCGGTGGTAAATTTATCTTTTAGACGGGAAAATGCTTCCTGGGCTTGGGGAGTCCAGGAGAACCTAGACTCTTTCCGGCTAAGTTGGGTGATAGGTGACACTACCTCAGAGAAATTCCTAATGAAACGTCTATAGAAATTGGCAAACCCGATGAAGCGCTGCACCTCCTTCACATTTCTAGGACTTGGCCAATCCTTGATGGCTTGGGTCTTGCTTCCATCCATACTAATTCCTTGTGTAGACAGTACATACCCCAGAAATTGAATTTCGGTCCTATGGAATTCACACTTTTCAAGTTTGATGTAAAGATGGTTTTGTCTTAGACGTTCCAAGACCATTCTCACATGTCCATGATGTTCCTCTGTGGAGTTAGAAAAAAATAGAATATCATCCAAATAAATCACCACGAATGTATCTAGGAGATCCCTGAAGATGTCATTCACCAAGTGTTGGAAAGTGGCTGGGGCGGTACTCAGACCAAAAGGCATAACTAGATATTCAAAGTGTCCATAGCGTGACCTGAATGCAGTCTTCCATTCATCCCCAGGTCTAATACGGACCAAGTTATAGGCCCCACGGAGATCCAATTTAGAGAAAATTTTGGCATGCCGCACTCTCTCCAATAACTCAGGGATTAAAGGCAATGGATAACGGTTTCTAATAGTAACCTTATTGAGTTCCCTATAGTCTACGCAGGGTCTCAGAGATCCATCTTTCTTCTTCACAAAGAAGATGGGTACACCTGCAGGAGATGAAGAGGGGCGTATGAAGCCCTTGGCTAGATTTTCGTCTATGTAATCCTTTAAAGCCTTTAGCTCAGGCCCCGCCAGGGGGTAGATCTTACCAAAAGGTATCTCTGCTCCAGGCAATAATTCAATTGGACAATCATATGGACGGTGAGGGGGAAGCTGGTCAGCGTTCTTCTTGTCACATAAATCCACATAGTCCTGGTATACAGCTGGTAGTTCAGGGACTGACATGGTTCCTTTAGGAACAGAGCAAGCTGAAACTTCTGGACTCATCTGTTTCTCTGGAAAGTGTAATTCCTTGGTCTCCCAGTTAATGGTAGGGTTCTGAGCCTGCAGCCATGGTAGCCCTAGAATAATGGGAAAGTGGGGAGAAGAGATAAGCATAAAGGACAGTTTCTCTTGATGATCTTTACCCATAAGGACCCTCAAAGGCTCCGTTTCCTGATCCACTGGTCCAGAGGTCAGCAGGGAGCCATCCACAGTTTCCATCTGTACTGGAGTAGCCTTCTTCACTGAACGTATCCCCTGTTTCAGAGCAAAGGAGACATCCATAAAATTCCCACTTGCCCCTGAGTCGATCATAGCAGAGCTAGACACCCAGACTGAGTCAACCCAGAGTTTGATGGAAAGGAAGCAATGAGAATTGTTTTTCCTACAACTCAGCTGGGACACCGCTGAGGAAACTTGAAAAATTGCAGCGTTTACACAGTCATCGTCCTCAGAAGTAACGGAGTTTAAGTCCGAGAAATCAATATCTGTTGCTGCAGATCTCTCTGGAGCCTGAGGCTCGGACCTGACAGATCTCCTCTCGCAACACTCACAGTGAATGAGTGCTGCAGTAGTCTTACGAGAACGGCTGGGGCAGTTTATAATGAAGTGCCCTGACTTACCACAATAGAAACATAGATTTTCCTTAAAACGATGTTCTTTGCGTGCATCACTAACCCGTCTTTGTAAAGAGTCTACCTGCATGGGTTCAGGTTCAGGTTCCCGTGTGATCCTACTCAAAGGTTCCTTAGCTGGGGAGGAAGGTAGGAAAAGGTTAGTGCGATTGCTTTCGAACCATCTCTCTTGCCTGCGTTCAGTCAGGCGAGTCATCAATACGGATGCAGTAGTTAATAAAGTCACCTAACGCAGTGGGAGGTCGGCACGAGCAAGTTCATCCTTAATTAGTGGAGACAACCCCTTTCGAAAAATAGATTTTTTGGCGGAACTGTCCCAGGTGGTATCAAGGGCCCATCTCCTGAAATCCAAGGCATATTCGGCTACCGAGTGCTTACCTTGGCGCAAAGTTAACATGGCTGCTTCAGCTGTTGCACCTCGATTGGGGTCATCAAACACCTGCCCCATGGCTGAAATGAAAGCATCAAGATGATCCAAACATTCATCCTCAGTCTCAATCAGAGGGTTTGCCCACATCAAAGCCTTGTTGGTAAGTAACATAATTATAGTAAGCACTTTAGATCGTTCAGTGGGAAATTGTGAAGCATGTGCAGAAAAAAACAGATTGCATTGGTTAATAAATCCCCTGAATTTTTCACGTTCACCGCCAAAACGAAAAGGGGGCAACTTGGGAATCCCAGAACTCGGGGCTACGGCAGGAGCCTGGACTCGCTCCTCTAGAACCTCAATCCTGGCTCGCAAATCCTGGGCAGTCTGTCCCAAAACACTTGCAAATTGTGATTAGTGAGGTCCTGTAGGTTTGTAAAACGGGTTTTTATAGTCTGTAAATCTGCAAGGATATTATCAGTCACTCCGCAAAGTTCCTTTATGCGGGCCTCCATTTTCCAGATCTTTTAAGACAGGAGTACTGGAAGGAGAGGAGAGAAAAAAAAAAAAAAAAAAAAAACAATAGTGTTTACCTGTGGTAACACTGCAGAGAGAAAAAAAATTAAGGGAACTGCTCACCTGGAATGGTTGTGAGAAGTCACAACCACTATCATCACAGAAAGTTCAACCGGACATCTGATATCCACAGTTACAGCAGACACAAAAGAGGGAAGAGAAAAAAAAAAACATAGTGTTTACCTGTGGTAACACTGCAGAAAAAAAAACTTAAGGGAATTGCTCACCTGGAATGGTTGTGAGAAGTCACAACCACTGTCATCACAGAAAGTACAACCGGATGTCTGATATCCACAGTTACAGCAGACACAGCCTTCCCAGACCCAGCAGACACTAACGTTTTGGCTTCAGAATCTTGTAATGTATGTAGTACAGTTCATATAGCGTCTTGTGCTTGGGTGCGATGAAAACACAGGAGTCACAGGTTTGATATAGAAGGTCTTGTATTACTTCATACAAGTGGCAAAAATAGTCACACAGTTTGCAGATACAGAAGCAGGAGACACAGCAGGCCAGAGTAACTTAAGCTCAGCAATCACTCTCCACAACAGGTTCAGGATCTTCTTCTCTGTTACCGTAAGTCCATGCAAACGTGGATCTTTCAAAGAGCAGGGTTCCAGAGTCCACAAGTGTTCCAGAGTTCCTCAGTAGGAATAGCTGGAGTACAAAGTCCAAGGCTTCCAGGAGTCAGGTCACAGGTTCACTGCAGGCTAGATTCTGAAGCACTGATTGCTCAGCTGTGGCTGCTTAAGAAGCAAGAGGGAGAGAATCAGGGCGGGAACATGAAAGCTGGAAACTCCATATTGACTGAGGGCAAGATAGCTGCAGCAAGACAGAAAGCAAAATGGCTGACGGAAAAACTGAGTTTCAAGAACATGTACAAAAAACCTTACACTATTTGACTGATTTTTCTGATGTGTTTAGTGAGAGCAAGTCTGCATCCTTACCTCCTCATAGGAGCTATGATTGCGCTATTGACTTAGTACCCGGTTGTAAATTTCCCAAGGGTCGGCTCTTTAATTTATTTGTACCTGAGCATGAGGCTATCTTATATCAAAGAGTCTTTAGAAAAGGGTCATATCAGATCATCCTCTTCACCCTTGAGCGCCGGCTTTTTCTTTGTGGCCAAGAAGGATGACTCATTGAGGCCGTGTATTGATTATCGTCTCCTGAATAAGATCACTGTTAAATATCAATATCCGTTACCCTTGATTTCTGACCTATTTTCCAGAGTGAAGGGTGCTTGTTGGTTTACCAAGCTTGACCTCAGGGGGGCGTATAATCTTATTCGCATCAAGCACGGAGATGAATGGAAGACGGCGTTTAATACCCCAGAGGGGCATTTTGAGTACCTAGTGATGCCTTTTGGGGTTTACTAATGCCCCTTCCGTCTTCCAATCCTTTATGAACGATATTTTCCGGGATTTCGTGGATAAATTTCTGATAGTTTATTTGGACGATATCTTGATTTTTTCCAATGACTGCGATTCTCATGTGGAACATGTTCGGACTGTATTCCGGATTTTGAGAGAAAACGCATTGCATGCGAAGGGATCAAAGTGTCTTTTTGGCGTACAGAAGGTTTAATTTCTGGGATTCATTTTGTCTCCGTCTGTTATTGAAATGGACCCGGTCAAAGTTCAGACCATTTGTGATTGGGTTCAACCCACTACATTGAAGGCTCTTCAGAGATTTTTGGGTTTTGCGAATTTTTATCGTAAATTTATAGCTAATTTCTCTGGTATTGTGAAGCCACTGACTGATTTGACCAAGAAGGGCTCTGATGTAGTGAATTGGTATCCTGAGGCAGTTTCTGCGTTTCAGAAGCTTAAGCGGAGATTCACTTCTGCTCCTGTTCTGTGTCAACCTGATGTTTCTCTACTATTTCAGGTGGAGGTTGATGCTTCTGAGATTGGTGCAGGAGCATTTTTGTACCAAAGGGATCCGGAGACCTCTAAGATTAACCCTTCTGCCTTTTTCTCTCGAAAATTTTCCCCAGCGGAACGTAATTATGATGTGGGTAATCGGGAGTTATTGGCCATGAAGTGGGCTTTTGAGGAATGGAGACATTGGCTTGAAGGAGCCAAGTATCAGGTGGTGGTCCTCACGGATCATAAGAACCTGGTTTATCTTGAATCAGCCAAGTGACTTAATCCTAGACAGGCCAGGTGGGCCTTGTTTTTCACACGTTTTAATTTTGTGGTCTCTTTTCTCCCAGGCACTAAGAATGTTATTGCGGATGCCCTCTCAAGGAGTTTCTTTCTGGATTCTCCTGAGGTAACTGAGCCTGCTGTTATTCTGAAGGAGGGTGTGGTTCTTTCCGCTATCTCGCCCAGTTTGAGACTGGCTTTGGAGAAATTTCAGGAGGATAAACCTGAACGTTGCCCTGCTGGGAGATTGTTTGTCTCAGACCAGTGGAGGAAGAATGTGATGTCTGAGATTCATTGCTCCAAGTTGGTCGGCCATCCTGGTATTTTTGGTACCAGAGATTTGGTGAGTCGGTCCTTTTGGTGGCCCACTTTGTCTCGTGATGTCAGGGACTTTGTGCAGTACTGTGGAACTTGTTCTCGGTAAAACCTTGCTCTCGCTCTAGTGGTTTGTTAATGCCATTGCCTGTGCCCAAGAGGCCATGAGTAGTATAGGTACACCAGTATTCGTCAAACTCAAATCTGACAGGTCGACACGCCCCCTATCATTTAATCCGTCTTCTGTGTGAACTTTGCTCAGGCTGGGAGATCTGAACTTTGCTCAGGCTGAGAAATCTGAGCTGCTGGATTTGTGAATTTCAATCAAAGTGATTTATTCGTCTCTACTGATATTTTATCCACTGGATTTGATTAGTCTGTGTTGTTTTAGTGTAGCTTTTAAGGACCCAGTAAATGTATAAGGAGTTCTAGTTAAATAATAAGGATTTTTAGTGAATTAAAGAGTGAATCTTGATTTTATACTTTTTTGTGGAGAGAAACTTTTAAGGACCCAGTAAATGCATGTAAAACACTATTGTGGTGGAATTTGGAATTATGACACTCATCTTATAGTTTTATTCAGTATATATATTTTTAGCTTGGCAGTGTATCTACACTTATATCAGGACTGGGAAGAATGTAATGACATGGAGATGGGCTGCTGGATTTGTGAATTTCAATCAAAGTGATTTATTCATGTCTATTTATATTTTATTCAGTGACTTTGATTAGTCTGTGGCGTTTTAGTGTATTAAAGGGTAGTTTTAACTCCATCCGTAGATGTAAAGCTATTTTCTAGCAGAGAATGCCCTGACATGAACTGTAAAGGGTTTGTATTAGAAGCACCCAGTAAATGTCTGTATTAGAATCCATCAGTAAATGTATGTAAAGCTCATTTCTAGCAGGTTTGTATAAATGTCCCCCAGTAAGTGTGTAAAAGTTTGGAACTGATATGCCTGTATGTAAAGGTGATTTCTAGCACTCTCTGTTACAGATCGGTAAGCTATTACCAAGCTGTGTATCTAAGGCTTGGGTTGTGTTGAGAGGAGCATATTTTTCTATTTACTAACTAACATGGTACATAGATATACATCTTTACTGGCACATAGAAATGTAGTACAACAGTGTTGACATGAATTGTCAGAATGAGTGAAGGTCGATGCTACGGTAATTCAGGCAAACAGTAAATAGTATTGCATTGTGTATAGTCAGTGGGATCTTTTAAAACCAACACATTTATGTGTGTTTTCTTGAAGTTACAGCTCAAAGACATTTCAATCACTGAATTAATTGTGACATGCTAGACTGTAATTGAAATAAATTCAAAAAGGAAGCTTTTGCAGTATAAAATACAAATTTTATTAAGGTCTAAAATACATTATCATGGATAAAAATCCAAAAGAGTGGGATATACAGCATGCAGAAAAATAGCCAAATGCAGACAGGTATGAACTACATTCAAATCAGTGAAGGTTTCTAGCAAACATTACCTGCACTAATGTGATTTTAAAACAATGGGTTTCTGAAGGGTCTTCCCACACTACCACTCTGTGGGAAGCTGTGTGGAAATGACATAGGCATAAGAGATCATTCATCTTAAAAACGTTTATTGCCAGAACTAATCATGATTTTATTGTAATAAATAAATACATCTCAAAGACATTTCAAGCATTGAATTAATTGTGACACCAAAATGTCGATACAAATGGCAATACAGGTCATGGGATTCTCTCTAGACAGGAACAACGCTGTTGAATGCTCCAACACGTGTAGTGAGGGTTTTTTAAAGTTGATGGGGTTTAAAAATAGCCAAATGCAGACAGGCATGAACTACATTCAAATCAATATATAATAGTGCACATCTCCATATCTTATATGTTATAGCAATAATAGACTAATCCGGGACTAAACAATAATAACCTCCATATATTTGTCCATATATATGCAATCTATGTAACTCACAATATCCCCCAATAGGCAGACATATATGCACTATATATAGGATTATAAGTATCTCAATGAAGCTGGTATATCAATAAAGTAACTGCCCCATCACAGATGCTAATATAATGCTGTTACCATGCATGTGCAGAGCTCATGTCCATATATATGCAATCTATGTAACTCACAATACCCCTCCCAATAGGCAGACATATATGCGCTATATATAGGATTATAAGTATCTCAATGATTCAGGTATATCAATAAAGTAACTTCTCCATCACAGCTGCTAATATAATGATGTTAGCATGCGAGTGCAGAGCTCACAATACATACTGTGCGTGCATATGAAGTCAATTAGCAAATCCATATGAGGAGCTATATTAAAAAAGCATCGCCATAGATGTGAGATCATACCTGAATGCTGCTTGGCATCCCATGTGTATAGCCCTCATTTCTCGCACTGTTTGCTACAGCTAGATCACTCTGTTTCATGTGAGAATACAGGCATAGGATGGGAGTCATTACTTAGATTTTGTTATTTTGGGCTATTTTTAACTGTTTCATGTGAGAATACAGACATAAGATGGGACCATTACTTAGTGTATACTATTTATGTACAAAGATGATACGGAAAATATATGTTTCCAAAGTTTAATTGTAGCAAATCAAGGTGTATTAAACTGATTACTAACACAATTATGGCAACTTGATAACAATTTCACAACAAATTCGTTATTTTGTGACTATTTTTAACTGTTTCATGTGAGAATACAGGCAGAGGATGGGGCCAATACTTGGTGTATACTATTTATGTACAAAGATGATACGGAAAATATATGTTTCCAAAGTTTACTGACAGGGAGTACATAGTGGGGAGAGCCCTCTTGCAGTGCTAACCTGATTACAAGCCCTCATTGCTACTTTTTCTCTTGTCTAACATCACAATACAACCAAGTGGTTCTTCAAAACTATTTGTAAGTCTTCCGGCACAAAGCACATGTGAACAGTTGATGGTAATATTTTGCCACATGACAAATGTTTCTGACTCTCAGTTGCTAATACTGATAGACATATTGTGAACTGACATATAGGGTCCATGTGAGACACCATATTTTTCAACATTTTTGCTCCTTCACAGATTTATTTTGCATTATATTTTTTTATTTTGCTTAAGGATCATGTACAGAGGTGTTTTTATGGTTTAATACTGATAGACATATTGTCCCAGGCATGTCGGGCATGCCGGACAAGTCTGCTGCCTGGACAAGTCCTGGTCACGTGACAACGTGGAAACAAGCTGAAATTCAAAACTTGCGTATCCGTAACACGCATAGTCATCTAGAAAATATGAGCGAGTGCTTCACAAACCATCTCAAGCATGCTGAATGTCAACGTTCCGCTATGAGCTACACACATGACCAACTGTATAGTTGGGCGCGTAGCGTTCTTGTTGCACAGGCCTATTTTTAAGATGCTTGCCCCTCAGTATAAAATGACAGGCATGTTGGAACGTGTCCCGGCCTATTTTGGCAAATGCCCACTCCTATGTATCGATTTTGATCAGCATTCAACAATTTATTTGTCATGTGAGACCATATTTTTCAAATTTAGCTACTTCACAGAATTATTTTGCATTATATAATTTTTTATTTTGCTTACAGGATTTGTTTCAGACATTTTACTATTAGCAGGAGACATATTTTCAAATTTTAGCTCTTCACAGAATTATTTTGCATTATATATTTTTTTATTTTGTCATGTGAGACACATATTTTTCAACATTTTAGCTCTTCACAGAATTATTTTGCATTATATTTTTTTTTTATTTGCTTAGACTTTTTATGTTTTAATTGTAGACATTTGTGAACTGACATATAGGGTCATGTGAGATCACCGACAATTATTTTTCTAACCATTTTTAGTTCCTTCACAGAATTATTTTGCATTATATATTTTTTTATTTTGCTTAAGGATCGTGTACAGAGGAGTTTTTATGTTTTAATACTGATTAGACGACATATTTGTGAACACTGACATTTATTAGGGTCCATGTGAGACACCATATTTTTCAACATTTTAGTTCTTCACAGAATTATTTTGCATTATATATTTTTTTATTTTGCTTAAGGATCGTGTACAGAGGAGTTTTTATGTTTTAATACTGATAGACATATTGTGAACTGACATATAGGGTCCATGTGAGACATGCCTGGACAAGTCCGGGCATGTCGGGCATGCCTGGACAAGTCCTGGTCACGGGACAGCCGTGGAAAAAACAATACTGAAATTCAAAAACTATGGGCTGGCCGTTAACACACGCATAGTCATCTAGAAAATATTGAGGAGTTGCTTCACAAACCACACAAGGCGTGGTGATTGCCAATGTTCTCGGTATGCGCTACATACATGACCCTCTGTATAGCCTGGGATGAGCAGCGTTCTTGTTGCACAGGCCTGTTTTTAAAGACGCTAAGCCCCATCAGATATAAAAGACAGGCATGTTGGGACGTGTCCCGGACTATTTTGGCACAGAACCACACCTATGCAACGATTTTGATCAGCATTCAACAAAAAATTGCGTGCAAACTTTTTAGCATACGCGTCATACACAAGGCGACGACACCTCGGGCTAGCACATTTACCGGTAGTTTTCAAAAACCACTGCCTTAACAATAAAGTAAGAATCGTGGTGACCTGCATTGTGGTCTATAAATGTATAGTCTGAAAATTTACCATTGCTAAAGAACAGTAAAAAGTCGTGCGTACAACTATCATCCTCAAACTCCCAGAGCTATCACAAACACTATTGCCTACAGAGGCGGCCCCGCGAGAATTTCTGGATGTGCGTGTCAAGAGGCTCCATGCCTTGACCGATTGTTTGCGCGTGAATGCTGACATTTCCAGGGTCATTATAGTTGTGTAAATGCGCTGGGGGCTCGTGTATCGGACCCCTAGGGTGTAATGCGTGATCATTTTAATTATTTTCAATTCATATCCATACGCTCTCAGGCAGACAGGTTTATTTCACAGAAGTTGACTGTACAGTTGCATAATTTTTGTTTAAAATCATACATTTGCATAATTTTGTTTAAAATCGCACAGTTCTGCGATAATGTCGGGTGTTGGACACGCACTTATCAGTTCTCATACGTGTCGCAGAAAGATTTTAGTCTGTTCTGCGAGAGTTTATTATGCACGTACTGTGCAGACATGTCAAGAAACATTTTGGTGTGTTCACCAGTCCATACGGGTGTTGGCGTGTAAGGTGAGCGACCATCATCCTTCTGCTTCTTACTTACACGACGGCGCGATACCGCGCGTTTATTTGACGGTAATGCATCGGCTGAATTGGCAGATGTTGGTTCCGCGTTGTTATTTGCAGATTCTGTAGCTTGACACAGACGTATATTCTTACGCCTACCACTCTCTGTATTCCCGGGGTGTGCGATTGGCGCGTCGCTTTCTCCACGATACGCGACACACCTGGGTGAACGTGGTTCAGTTCTCATCTCCGCTCTGTTCTCAAATCCATAATTGGATTGTTGCAAAACTCGCGAATGACGCTCCTCCGTAACTAAAGAAAAGACACGTGGTGTAGTTAACCGCTAAGCGGGCGAGATATAGGAAAAGCTACAGGCCCCACTTTACTCTGATTCAACGCGACATTTGTAAAGCTACCAGCACCGATTATCTGTGAAACCGATGCATAATTGTTTGTATAAGTACAGTATAGAGAGGCCTAGACATATATACTTACAAGTATCCCCGGGTGCTGATCTACAGAGAATGCTGAATTAACAGACATCACGCTGCTCGTTCGCGCCCGTATGGGGCTGATTTCTCCATCAAACTGCAACCTCGTGGGCGATACTTTAGCCGCTAAAATAAAATATAACATACATGAATGCGCAAAGCACTCACAAAGCTAACTTGACACAGGTAAATAAAACTAGTTACCGCAGAAATTTTTATCTGCGTGTATAACTACACTATAGAGTTGCGTAGACATATATGCTTACAAGTCTGAGACGTGTAGTGTACTTCAGAGATTGGTGAATTAAACGGTGTGGAGTTGTTCGGTAGTTGTCGTATGGGGGTGTTTTCTTTTTCAACCTGCATACTCCTGCACGCTAGTTTAACAGCTGTAAATAAAATATAACTACCTCAGAAATGATATCTACAAGGCCCACACGCATAAAGCTAAATTCGCAAAGCTACCGTAACAAGCGTAAATAAAATATATCCGCTAGTTAAGGGTGGGGACGCCGGGTACAGAGGATACAGACACATAACAGACGTGTTTCAAGGACCGCTACCTTTTCTGTTCCAGCGCCGTGTGCTTAGCGAATCACTCCATCTTTTAGAAGCGTAGGGTATCGCGCGAGTTAGAGGATTATAGTCCTGTTCTACGAACTCAACACCGGAATCCAGGGGATCCTCCACGATCTCAACATCGGAATCGCGATGCTCGAGCGCTCTCAGCCGCCACGGTGTTTTCAACCGCCCAGTCCGCTACAGGTGTATCTGTATGAGAAATTGTATTTAATTAGCAGACTAGATACATAGGCTTAAAACATCTGATATATCTATAGGTTTCTTGCCTGTGACAGACTGCTGAGAGCTGGAGGCTCGTCGCCCGCTAGCAGAGTTGCTATCCTTTAACAGGTTCTGCGTAATGAACCGATTCTCATAGGAGTAGTCTGAATGGACTCCCGCTTCTTAAATAAGAAAGAATGAAATATATAATTTATATATACAAAGCGCAGACTCAGACAACCCAAGACAATACGGCGTACACTATATACTGTGTAAAACTTACCCGATTGTTCTGGTGAAAGCATAGCAGAATATTGACCGCGAGAATGCCTGGACTCCATCTTGAATAAAAAGGGTTCTCTATTGAATTAAAGCAAATAAAGATCAAGTATGAAAACGCGACTAATCTGTTCATGCAAATAAATACTTAAACTATACTAACTTAAATATAACTGAAACGAAATCCATAAAAATACTCACTTTATTCCTGTTCAGATATGGCGTGTGTTCTGCGAGGTGCGAAGCCTTACAGGTGAGCTGTGTATCGCTTGGGAGCTGGGCTGTATTTATTAGTGGTAACAGCGAGAACACGCCCTCTGTCAATACCATGAACTGCGAGACAGAAAAAACATCCCATTCATGTTTTACAGAGGGATCATGCCGGCTAAACGCGTTCAAATAATATTTCACACCCGAAGCACCACTATCATTACCCTGTAACTGTAAATTTATAACATCTACTATTAATATTAATAATTAATATAGACTGACGCTAAAATCCATGCAGTTAATTTTATTTTAGCTGACAGGAACGTTAGCTAGACATGTTTAATAATATAAATCTGTAGTTATATATGCTGCGTTGTCTGTACAGTGCTTGAAACACGTCTGTTATGTGTCTGTATCCTCTGTACCCGGCGTCCCCACCCTTAACTAGCGGATATATTTTATTTACGCTTGTTACGGTAGCTTTGCGAATTTAGCTTTATGCGTGTGGGCCTTGTAGATATCATTTCTGAGGTAGTTATATTTTATTTACAGCTGTTAAACTAGCGTGCAGGAGTATGCAGGTTGAAAAAGAAAACACCCCATACGACAACTACCGAACAACTCCACACCGTTTAATTCACCAATCTCTGAAGTACACTACACGTCTCAGACTTGTAAGCATATATGTCTACGCAACTGTAAGGTTCTGTGTATCTGTTTCTGAAACTCAGTTTGTTCGTCGGCCATTTTGCTTTCTGTTTTGCTGCAGCTATCTTGCCCTCAGTTAAAATGGAGTTTTCCAGCTTGCATGTTCCCGCCCTGATTCTCTCCGTTTGCTTCTTAAACAGCCACACCTGAGCAATCAGTGCTTCAGAATCTAGCCTGCAGTGAACCTGTGTTCTGACTCCTGAAGCCTTGGACCTTGTACTCCAGCCATTTCTATTGAGAAACTCTGAAGCACTTGTGGACTCTGAACTCTGCTCTTGGAAGCCTCACATTTGCATGGACTTGCGGTAACATAGAAGAAGATCTGAATCTGTTGTGGAGAGTTATTGATGAACTTAGATTACTCTAGCCCGCTGTGTCTCCTGCTTCTGTGTTTGCAACCTGTGTGTTTATTTTTGCCAATTTGTATGAAGCAATACAAGACTTTCTTTATCAACCTGTGTCTCAAGTATTTTCATCGCACCCAAGCACAAGACGCTATATGAACTGTACCACATACATTACAAGATTCTGAAGCCAAACGTTAGTGTCTGCTGGGTCTGGAAAGGCTTGTCTGCTGTACTGTGGATATCGGATGTCCGGTTGTACTTTCTGTGATGACAGTGGTTGTGACTTCTCACAACCATTCCAGGTGAGCAATTCCCTTAAGTTTTTTTTTTCTGCAGTGTTATCACAGGTAAACACTATTGTTTTTTTTTTTTCTCTTCTCTTTTTGTCTGCTGAAACTCTGGATATCAGATGTCTGGTTGAAAGCTTTCTGTGATAATAGTGGTTGTGACTTCTCACAACCATTCCAGGTGAGCAGTTCCCTTAAAGTTTTTTCTTTCTTCAGTGTTGCCACAGGTGAACACTATTGTTTTTTTTTTTTCCTCTCTCCTCTTCTTCCAGTATCCTGTCTTAAAAGATCTGGAGAATGGAGGCCCGCATAAAGGAACTTTGTGGAGTGACTGATAATATCCTTGCAGAGTTGCAGAATATAAAGACCCGTTTTACAAATCTTCAGGACCTAAATAATCACAATATGCAAGTGGTTGGACAGACTACTCAGGATTTGCGAGCCAGGATTGAGGTTCTGGAGGGGCGAGTCCAGGCTCCTGCCGTGGCCCCGAGTTCTGGGATTCCCAAGTTGCCTCCTTTTCGTTTTGGTGGTGAACGTGAAAAATTCAGGGGATTTGTTAATCAATGTAATCTTTTTTTTTCTGCACATGCTTCACAATTTCCTACTGAACGATCTAAGGTGCTTACTATAATTATGTTGCTTACCAACAAGGCTTTGATATGGGCAAACCCTCTGATTGAGACTGAGGATGATTGTTTGGATCACCTTGATGATTTTATTTCAGCCATGGGGCAGGTGTTTGATGACCCCAATCGAGGTGCAACAGCTGAAGCAGCCATATTAGCTTTGCGCCAAGGTAAGCACTCGGTAGCTGAATATGCCTTGGATTTCAGGAAATGGGCCCTTGATACCACATGGGACAATTCCGCCAAAAAATCTATTTTTCGAAAGGGGTTATCCCCACTGATTAAGGATGAACTTGCTCGTGCCGACCCTCCCACTGCGTTAGGTGACTTTATTAACTACTGCATCCGTATTGATACTCGTTTAACTGAACGCAGGCAAGAGAGATGGTTCGAAAGCAATCGTACTAATCTTTTCCTACCTTCCTCTCCAGCTAAGGAACCTCTGAATAGGATTACACGGGAACCTGAACCTGAACCCATGCAGGTAGACTCTTTACTACGACGGGTTAGTGATGCACGCAAGGAACATCGTTTTAAGGAGAATCTATGTTTTTATTGTGGTAAGTCAGGGCACTTTATTATTAACTGTCCCAGCCGTTCTCGCAAGACTACTGCAGCACTCATTCATTGTGAGTGTTGCGAGAGGGGATCTGTCAGGTCCGAGCCTCAGGCTCCAGAGAGAGCTGCAGCAACAGATCTTGATTTCTCGGACTTAAACTCCGTTACCTCTGAGGACGTTGACTGTGTAAATGCTGCCATCTTTCAAGTTTCCTCAGCGGTGTCCCAGCTGAGTTGTAAGAAAAACAATTCTCACTGTTTTCTTTCCATCAAACTCTGGGTTGACTCAGCCTGGGTGTCTAGCTCTGCCATGATCGACTCAGGTGCAAGTGGAAATTTTATGGATGTCTCCTTTGCTCTAAAACAGGGAATACGTTCAGTGAAGAAGGCTGCTCCAGTACAGATGGAAACTGTGGATGGCTCCCTGCTGACCTCTGGACCAGTGGATCAGGAAACAGAGCCTTTAAAGGTTCTTATGGGTAAAGATCATCAAGAGAAACTGTCCTTTATGCTTATTTCTTCTCCTCACTTTCCCATTATTCTAGGGCTACCATGGCTGCAGGCTCAGAATCCTACCATTAACTGGGAGACCAAGGAATTACACTTTCCAGAGAAACAGATGAGTCAAAAAATTTCAGCTTGCTCTGTTCCTAAAGGAACCATGTCAGTCCCTGAATTACCAGCTGTATACCAGGACTATGTGGATTTATGTGACAAGAAGAACGCTGACCAGCTTCCTCCTCACCGTCCATATGATTGTCCAATTGAATTGTTGCCTGGAGCAGAGATACCTTTTGGTAAGATCTACCCCCTGGCGGGGCCCGAGCTGAAGGCTTTAAAAGAGTACATAGACGAAAATCTAGCCAAGGGCTTCATACGCCCCTCTTCATCTCCTGCAGGGGCACCCATATTCTTTGTAAAGAAGAAAGATGGATCCCTGAGACCATGCGTAGACTATAGGAACTTAATAAGGTTACTATTAGAAACCGTTATCCATTGCCTTTAATCCCTGAGTTATTGGAGAGAGTGCGACATGCCAAAATTTTTTCTAAACTAGATCTTCGTGGGGCCTATAACTTAGTCCGTATTAGACCTGGGGATGAATGGAAGACTGCATTCAGGTCACGCTATGGACACTTTGAATATCTGGTTATGCCTTTTGGTCTGAGTACCGCCCCAGCCACTTTCCAACACTTGGTGAATGACATCTTCAGGGATCTCCTAGATACATTCGTGGTAATTTATTTGGATGATATTTTAATTTTTTCTAACTCCACAGAGGAACATCATGGACATGTGAGAATGGTCTTGGAACGTCTAAGACAAAATCATCTTTACATCAAGCTTGAAAAGTGTGAATTCCATAAGACCGAAATTCAATTTCTGGGGTATGTACTGTCTACACAAGGAATTAGTATGGATGGAAGTAAAACCCAAGCCATCAATGATTGGCCAAGTCCTAGAAATGTGAAGGAGGTACAGCGCTTCATCGGGTTTGCAAACTTCTATAGACGTTTCATTAGAAATTTCTCTGAGGTAGTGTCACCTATCACCCAACTTACCCGGAAAGAGTCTAAGTTCTCCTGGACTCCCCAAGCCCAGGAAGCATTTTCCCGTCTAAAAGATAAATTTACCACTGCACCTATCCTAGTACATCCAACCCAGAGCTTGCCTTCATAATAGAGGTGGATGCTTCAGACTGTGCCGTGGGAGCTATACTCTCTCAGAGAACAGGTGAGAAGAATGTCTTGCATCCCTGTGCCTTCTTTTCCCAGCAGTTGTCTTCGGCTGAGAAGAACTACGATGTGGGCAATAGAGAGTTGTTGGCCATTATTGCCGCCTTCAAAGAATGGAGACACCTTCTTCAAGGAGCTGCACAGCAAATAGTCGTTCTGACAGATCATCGTATCTTGAGTTTATCAGGTCGGCTAAGTGCCTGACTCCTCGCCAGGCTCGCTGGAATCTTTTCTTAAACCAATTTAATTTTATTATTTCTTATAGACCAGGATCGCGCAATGGAAAGGCTGATGCACTCTCTAGGATTTACTCAGCAGAGACACGTCCAATTACTCCTCCTAAGACTATTCTTCCTGACTCTAGATTCCTAGGAGTGATTCATCATCAAGACCTAATTAAAGACATCAAGGAAGCATACCATGCGGATTCTTTTTGGCTCAACCCCCAAGGGACGTAAGTCTTGTCTTTAAGAATGGTGTGTGGATTCTGGGACACATCTGTAATATCTGAAACAGTCAGATTGAGAGTATTGCAACTCATTCACGATTCCAAAATAGCCGGGCATAGAGGAATTCTAAAGACACAGGAATTTCTTTCTCGTTCTTTTGGTGGCCCACTTGTAGGAAGGATGTTTTGGACTATGTCACTTCGTGTGAGGTTTGTGCAAGATGCAAAACACCTCGCTCTTCACCAACTGGTCTGTTACAGCCTCTTCCCACCCCGTCCCGCCCGTGGGGATCCATTTCTATGGACTTCATTGTGGAATTACCAACCTCTCAAGGGAAGAACACTATTCTAGTGGTGGTTGATCGTTTAACAAAGGCAGCTCATTTTATCCCTTGTGTCGGCTTACCACTGCAAAACAGACATCAGATTTGATGATTAAAGATGTGTTTCGTTTACATGGAGTACCGGATGAGGTTATTTCGGATCGAGGGGTGCAATTCACTTCTAGGTTTTGGCAAAATTTCTGTGCAGCATTGGACATTAAAGTAAACCTTTCTTCTGCTTTTCATCCCCAGACTAATGGACAAACGAACGAACCAATCAAACCCTGGAGCAGTATCTCGCTGCTTTATCTGCCACCTAAGGATGATTGGGTGGATCTACTTTCCATTGGCTGAGTTCTCTTACAACAACTCTCAGAGTGCCTCCACTAAACAGTCTCCTTTTTTCTCTAATTTAGGTTATCATCCTAACATTCTACCACGATTTCCCATAGAGACGCCTTTGCCAGCAGTGGCTGAAAGAGTCACGACTTTACAGAAGAATATGGATCTTCTAAAGGAGAATCTGGAATCGGCTCAGGAAAGGTACAAGAAGGCAGCAGATAAATTTCGTAAACCTGCACAGCTTTTAAGGTAGGAGACCTGGTCTGGCTGTCAACCAGAAATCTTAAGTTAAGGATTCCATGTCTAAGTTGGGACATAAGTACATTGGACCTATAAAATCAGTAAGATTATAAGTGCCGTTGCTTGTCGTCTTCAATTGCCCAGAACTATGAGAATCCACCCTGTCTTTCATGTATCCCTACTAAAGGCTGCAACACCCAATACGTTTCCTGGACGTTCTTCTCCTTGCCCTGACCCAGTGCTAGTCGATGGTCAGGAAGAATTTGTGGGTGGAAAGGATTTTAGATTCCAGGTTGTATAGAAATCAGTTACAATATCTGATTAAATGGCAGGGCTACCCAGTGGAGGACAATCATGGGAGCCAGTCAATAACGTTAATGCTCCTCGCTTGCTCCGTCAGTTTCATCAGAGGTACCCACACAAGCCTGGTCTGAGGTCATCCGGAGGTTGCCCCTAAGGGGGGAGTAATGTAAGGTTCTGTGTATCTGTTTCTGAAACTCAGTTTGTTCGTCGGCCATTTTGCTTTCTGTTTTGCTGCAGCTATCTTGCCCTCAGTTAAAATGGAGTTTTCCAGCTTGCATGTTCCCGCCCTGATTCTCTCCGTTTGCTTCTTAAACAGCCACACCTGAGCAAATCAGTGCTTCAGAATCTAGCCTGCAGTGAACCTGTGTTCTGACTCCTGAAGCCTTGGACCTTGTACTCCAGCCATTTCTATTGAGAAACTCTGAAGCACTTGTGGACTCTGAACTCTGCTTTGGAAGCCTCACATTTGCATGGACTTGCGGTAACATAGAAGAAGATCTGAATCTGTTGTGGAGAGTTATTGATGAACTTAGATTACTCTAGCCGCTGTGTCTCCTGCTTCTGTGTTTGCAACCTGTGTGTTTATTTTTGCCAATTTGTATGAAGCAATACAAGACTTTCTTTATCAACCTGTGTCTCAAGTATTTCATCGCACCCAAGCACAAGACGCTATATGAACTGTACCACATAACATTACAGCAACTCTATAGTGTAGTTATACACGCAGATAAAATTTCTGCGGTAAATAGTTTTATTTACCTGTGTCAAGTTAGCTTTGTGAGTGCTTTGCGCATTCATGTATGTTATATTTTATTTTAGCGGCTAAAGTACGCCCGTGAGGTTGCAGTTTGATGGAGAAATCAGCCCCATACGGGCGCGAACGAGCAGCGTGATGTCTGTTAATTCAGCATTCTCTGTAGATCAGCACCGGGGGATACTTGTAAGTATATATGTCTAGGCCTCTCTATACTGTACTTATACAAACAATTATGCATCGGTTTCACAGATAATCGGTGCTGGTAGCTTTACAAATGTCGCGTTGAATCAGAGTAAAGTGGGGCCTGTAGCTTTTCCTATATCTCGCCCGCTTAGCGGTTAACTACACCACGTGTCTTTTCTTTAGTTACGGAGGAGCGTCATTCGCGAGTTTTGCAACAATCCAATTATGGATTTGAGAACAGAGCGGAGATGAGAACTGAACCACGTTCACCCAGGTGTGTCGCGTATCGTGGAGAAAGCGACGCGCCAATCGCACACCCCGGGAATACAGAGAGTGGTAGGCGTAAGAATATACGTCTGTGTCAAGCTACAGAATCTGCAAATAACAACGCGGAACCAACATCTGCCAATTCAGCCGATGCATTACCGTCAAATAAACGCGCGGTATCGCGCCGTCGTGTAAGTAAGAAGCAGAAGGATGATGGTCGCTCACCTTACACGCCAACACCCGTATGGACTGGTGAACACACCAAAATGTTTCTTGACATGTCTGCACAGTACGTGCATATAAACTCTCGCAGAACAGACTAAAATCTTTCTGCGACACGTATGAGAGACTGATAAGTGCGTGTCCAACACCCGACATTATCGCAGACTGTGCGATTTTAAACAAAATTATGCAAATGTATGATTTTAAACAAAAATTATGCAACTGTACAGTCAACTTCTGTGAAATAAACCTGTCTGCCTGAGAGCGTATGGATATGAATTGAAAAATAATTAAAATGATCACGCATTACACCCTAGGGGTCGATACACGAGCCCCAGCGCATTTACACAACTATAATGACCTGGAAAATGTCAGCATTCACGCGCAAACAATCGGTCAAGGCATGGAGCCTCTTGACACGCACATCCAGAAATTCTGCGGGGCCGCCTCTGTAGGCAATAGTGTTTGTGATAGCTCTGGGAGTTTGAGGATGATAGTTGTACGCACGACTTTTTACTGTTCTTTAGCAACGGTAAATTTTCAGACTATACATTTATAGACCACAATGCAGGTCACCACGATTCTTACTTTATTGTTAAGGCAGTGGTTTTTGAAAACTACGGTAAATGTGCTAGCCCGAGGTGTCGTCGCCTTGTGTATGACGCGATTGCTAAAAAGTTTGCACGCAATTTTTTGTTGAATGCTGATCAAAATCGTTGCATAGGTGTGGTTCTGTGCCAAAATAGTCGGGACACGTCCCAACATGCCTGTCTTTTATATTGATGGGGCTTAGCGTCTTTAAAAACAGGCCTGTGCAACAAGAACGCTGCTCATCCCAGGCTATACAGAGGGTCATGTATGTAGCGCATACCGAGAACATTGGCAATCACCACGCCTTGTGTGGTTTGTGAAGCAACTCGCTCAATATTTTCTAGATGACTATGCGTGTGTTAACGGCCAGCCCATAGTTTTTGAATTTCAGTATTGTTTTTTCCACGGCTGTCCCGTGACCAGGACTTGTCCAGGCATGCCCGGACATGCCCGGACTTGTCCAGGCATGTCTCACATGGACCCTATATGTCAGTTCACAATATGTCTATCAGTATTAAAACATAAAAACTCCTCTGTACACGATCCTTAAGCAAAATAAAAAAAATATATAATGCAAAATAATTCTGTGAAGGAACTAAAATGTTGAAAAATATGGTGTCTCACATGGACCCTATATGTCAGTTCACAATATGTCTATCAGTATTTAAAACATAAAAACTCCTCTGTACACGATCCTTAAGCAAAATAAAAAATATATATAATGCAAAATAATTCTGTGAAGGAACTAAAATGTTGAAAAATATGGTGTCTCACATGAGCAAAATAAAAAAAAATATATAATGCAAAATAATTCTGTGAAGGAGCTAAAATGTTGAAAAATATGGTGTCTCACATGGACCCTATATGTCAGTTCACAATATGTCTATCAGTATTAAAACATAAAAACTCCTCTGTACACGATCCTTAAGCAAAATAAAAAAATATAAACGCAAAATAATTCTGTGAAGTAGCTAAAATGTTGAAAAATATGGTGTCTCACATGAGCAAAATAAATTGTTGAATGCTGATCAAAATCGATACATAGGAGTGGGCATTTGCCAAAATAGGCCGGGACACGTTCCAACATGCCTGTCTTTTATATCTGAGGGGCATAGCATCTTTAAAAATAGGCCTGTGCAACAAGAACGCTACGCGTCCCAGACTATACAGTTGGTCATGTGTGTAGCTCATAGCGGGAACGTTGACATTCAGCATGCCTTGAGATGGTTTGTGAAGCGACTCGCTCAATATTTTCTAGATGACTATGCGTTGTGTTAACGGATAGCGCATAGTTTTTGAATTTCAGGCTTGTTTTTTCCACGGTTGTCACGTGACCAGGACTTGTCCAGGCATGCCAGGACTTGTCCGGGCATGCCCTGACATGCCTGGGACAATATGTCTATCAGTATTAAACCATAAAAACACCTCTGTACATGATCCTTAAGCAAAATAAAAAAATATAATGCAAAATAAATCTGTGAAGGAGCAAAAATGTTGAAAAATATGGTGTCTCACATGGACCCTATATGTCAGTTCACAATATGTCTATCAGTATTAGCAACTGAGAGTCAGAAACATTTGTCATGTGGCAAAATATTACCATCAACTGTTCACATGTGCTTTGTGCGGAAGACTTACAAATAGTTTTGAAGAACCACTTGGTTGTATTGTGATGTTAGACAAGAGAAAAAGTAGCAATGAGGGCTTGTAATCAGGTTAGCACTGCAAGAGGGCTCTCCCCACTATGTACTCCCTGTCAGTAAACTTTGGAAACATATATTTTCCGTATCATCTTTGTACATAAATAGTATACACCAAGTATTGGCCCCATCCTCTGCCTGTATTCTCACATGAAACAGTTAAAAATAGTCACAAAATAACGAATTTGTTGTGAAATTGTTATCAAGTTGCCATAATTGTGTTAGTAATCAGTTTAATACACCTTGATTTGCTACAATTAAACTTTGGAAACATATATTTTCCGTATCATCTTTGTACATAAATAGTATACACTAAGTAATGGTCCCATCTTATGTCTGTATTCTCACATGAAACAGTTAAAAATAGCCCCAAAATAACAAAATCTAAGTAATGACTCCCATCCTATGCTGTATTCTCACATGAAACAGAGTGATCTAGCTGTAGCAAACAGTGCGAGAAATGAGGGCTATACACATGGGATGCCAAGCAGCATTCAGGTATGATCTCACATCTATGGCGATGCTTTTTTTAATATAGCTCCTCATATGGATTTGCTAATTGACTTCATATGCACGCACAGTATGTATTGTGAGCTCTGCACTCGCATGCTAACATCATTATATTAGCAGCTGTGATGGAGAAGTTACTTTATTGATATACCTGAATCATTGAGATACTTATAATCCTATATATAGCGCATATATGTCTGCCTATTGGGGGATATTGTGAGTTACATAGATTGCATATATATGGACAAATATATGGAGGTTATTATTGTTTAGTCCGGATTAGTCTATTATTGCTATAACATATAAGATATGGAGATGTGCACTATTATATATTGATTTGAATGTACTTCATGCCTGTCTGCATTTGGCTATTTTTAAACCCCATCAACTTTAAAAAAACCCTCACTACACGTGTTGGAGCATTCACAGCGTTGTTCCTGTCTAGAGAGAATCCCATGACCTGTATTGCCATTTGTATCGACATTTTGGTGTCACAATTAATTCAATGCTTGAAATGTCTTTGAGATGTATTTATTTATTACAATAAAATCATGATTAGTTCTGGCAATAAACGTTTTTAAGATGAATGATCTCTTATGCCTATGTCATTTCCACACAGCTTCCCACAGAGTGGTAGTGTGGGAAGACCCTTCAGAAACCCATTGTTTTAAAATCACATTAGTGCAGGTAATGTTTGCTAGAAACCTTCACTGATTTGAATGTAGTTCATACCTGTCTGCATTTGGCTATTTTTCTGCATGCTGTATATCCCACTCTTTTGGATTTTTATCCATGATAATGTATTTTAGACCTTAATAAAATTTGTATTTTATACTGCAAAAGCTTCCTTTTTGAATTTATTTCAATTACAGTCTAGCATGTCACAATTAATTCAGTGATTGAAATGTCTTTGAGCTGTAACTTCAAGAAGAACACACATAAATGTGTTGGTTTTAAAAGATCCCACTGACTATACACAATGCAATACTATTTACTGTTTGCCTGAATTACCGTAGCATCGACCTTCACTCATTCTGACAATTCATGTCAACACTGTTGTACTACATTTCTATGTGCCAGTAAAGATGTATATCTATGTACCATGTTAGTTAGTAAATAGAAAAAAATGACCGTTATTTGGGTAATCTGTGATAGGTTTTCCAAGATGATAGTCTTGTGCCACTACCTAAGTTGCCATCCTCCTCCGAGTTGGTGCCCTTGCTTTTTCCACAGGTGGTTCGGTTGCACGACGTTCCAGAGAACATTGTGTCTGACAGAGGAGTCCAGTTTGTTTCCAGATTTTGGAGGACATTTTGTTAAAAACTGGGAGTTCAGCTGTCTTTTTCCTCTGCGTTCCACCCTCAGACCAATGGACAAGCTGAGAGAACAAACCAGACCTTGGAGACTTATTTGAGATGTTTTGTGTCTGCTGATCAAGATGACTGGGTCTCTTTTTTGCCTTTGACTGAGTTTGCTTTGAATAATAGGGCTAGTTCTGCCACCTTGATGTCTCAATTTTTCTGCAATTTCGGGTTTCATCCTCGATTTTCTTCAGGGCAGGTGGAGGCTTCTGTCTGTCCTGCTATTGACTCTATTGTCGAGAGAATGCAGCTGATTTGGGATCAAGTAGTGGATAAGCTGTCTCTCTCTCAGGAAAAGGCCCAGCGGTTTGCCAAACGGCATAGGACTGATGGTCCTCGATTTAAAGTGGGTGACTTGGTTTGGTTGTCCTCAAAAAATATCCATATGAGGGTCGCGTCTCCAAAATTTAAGCCAAGGTTCATTGGACCTTATAAGATCGTGGAAATTATTAATCCCGTTTCCTTCCGTTTGCTTCTTCCAGGAACATTCAAGATTCACAACGTATTTCACAAATCTTTATTGAAGAGATTTGTCGAGCCAGTGGTTCCTCTTTGAAGTATGTAGTTAAGAAGATATTGGATTCTCGTTTGGCCAGACGGAGACTCCAGTACTTGGTGAAGTGGAAAGGCTATGGTCAGGAGGAAAATTCGTGGGTGTTTGCTTCTGACATTCATGCTGAAAGACTGGTCCGTGCCTATCACCGATCTCATCCTGATCGTCCTGGTGGCACAAGTGAGGGTTCGGTGACCCCTCCTCAAAGGGGGGGGTACTGTTGTGAACGCTTTGGAGATGACTTCAGAGCTGAAGCGCCCTCTGGTGGTTGCTGAAGGTATTGAACCTATGTTGAATACCAAGAGTCCTACACCTGCTGATAACGAGTGGTTGTCAGGTGGTACTGACTGACCTGATATAAGTGAGCTGATCTCCCATGATCCTCGCCGGTGATCAATTGTGCTTCCTGGTCTAGTTTGGAATTCAGCTTGCTTTCCTGCTGTCTCCTGCTTGCTTTCAGATAAGTCTCTTTCAGTTTTTTTACTGTTGTTTGAATTCCTTGCTTTTTGATGCATTGCTTTTTGTCTTCAGCCGGGTCCCCTATGGGGGGCATTGGCTGGTCTCCGTTCGTTTTTTGTATTTGTTCATTTGCTCAGTTCTTGTGATATTTTGCTGCTGGGTAGCTACGTGTCCACACCAGAGATCTGATATAGGTGGTCGAGACCATTTGGTCTCAGTGTTTTTGGATTCAGAAGTGTTGGAGTTTTTGCTAGGGTTTTTCTGGGTTGCAGAAAGTATTCTCTCCTGTGCTGTCTTATCTAGACAGTTTTGGGCCCCAGCATTTGCTTAATCTATTTTCTGTCTGTGTTCGTATTTTCATCTTGTCTAACCGCCATTATATGTTTGGGGGCTTTCTACTCTTTTGGGGTCTACTCTGGGGCAGTTAGCTTTCCTCTTTCCATCTTCAGGGATAGCTATCTCTCCGGCTGTGCTGAGGCGTCTAGGACCACCGTAGGTACGCTGCTTCTAGTTGTGCAGTTAGTTTAGGGGTCTGCAACCTATTAGTTTCCAACCTCTTTGGTGTTAGGCTGCCTATGCGGTTTTTTGCTCCTGCCTCCTCAGCTACCATAACATAACAGCTATTATTTTCTGCCCCCACTCACTGGCTTTCCCTGTCTGGTGGAGAAAATACCGCGGGAGCCCATGCATTTTTTTTCAACGAATTTACACATTTAATTAGCACCTACATGTCTGAAATTTTGCACACATACACTCATGTAATTGTTAATCAAAACTATATATCAAACTACATGAAATGACATGGTTTACTGTATGTAAACCATGTGTCATTTCATGTCGGGTTCTGTAATTTTACACAAGCCGGCAATTGAATTAGCGGCTATCATACTATGATATATTAGAAACCTAAAATAATAATACAATTGGATGCAGACTTAAATAGATCAATGAGAAATTTAGGAGAACAAAATGTCAAAAAAGTATGTCATAAAAATAGTTTTATTAATATCATATGCTAAAAAAGTTTTTTTTACCAAAAATACAAATACATATTTATACATAATATAGATTTATATATATAGATTTGGATGATATGATCCACCAAACAAAGTAACATGCAAGGATACCAAGGGTTCCTATTAAAAACGCCACATAATGTGAATGAAATTCAAGCTAATAATGGTAATCAATCTGAGGGCTCCAAAAAGGTGCTACATCATGTGTATGGAGCGCAAGTTAATTACAACTAAGGTCCAGAGGCATTAGAATATAGCCATTCCCATATTGGGTGTATAGGCTCAATTTCTCTGCTTCAAAGATACAGATAACACTCAGTATGCGCTCCCTATGCAAGCATTGTCAGCCACAAGAACAAGATTAAGGCATATAGTTAAATATAAATGGTAACATTACCCATTTCCAGTAGGTTGTAACAGACCACAAGGTTCCAGAGACCCTGACGCGCGTTTCGTGAGCTCTAGGCTCACTTCCTCAAAGGGGGGGGCTATTATACTATGTAGAAGTGTATGAACTATAAATATATATATATGTCACAATGGCATGTATATATATGTATTCTATGTGTATATATCTATTCTTCCTTTTGTGATTTAAAAACTGTCATTGGAATCCATTATATGTCGGTTTTGCAAGCCGGCGAGAAAATCTCGCCGTATGGATGCCATACGGATGCCACACGGATATTTTGATGCGAGGAAATCGCATCCTTGCATTGCACACGGATGACATACGGATCACTTTTCAGGGGACTTTTCTGCGTATTACGGCCGTATAATACAGTCCGATTTTTTATTGTTGTGTGTGACTCCGGCCTTAAACTGTAAGATCTTAAAAATCGTTAAAAAATACTACAAACGAATAAAAATCTCAATATTAGGGAAGTCATATCCACCAAGGCCCACTTTACTCATAACAATAGTCCTCCTTAACTCCTCCATCTTAGATCCTCAAAAGAAAACAATAAGCTTCCTTGTCATCCTCCTAATCCACAACACTCCAAGGGGGAGCACCACAGTAGTGTATAGCAGTAGTGGGAGTACAACAGACTTGAGTATTAAAATTTTCCCTTTTGAAGACAATTTCCTCAGCTTCCAAAAGTTCAATTTCGTTTCCACCCTCTCTTCCAATTTTTTGTAGTTCATCTTCCCTTTCAGATTCTTCTCAAAAATTATCCCAAATATTTCCACGCATTCTGTTTCCCAGACTCCATCCACCACCACCTCTTCTTGCCTTCCAAAGTTGCATAGCTGACATTTGCTCCAATTAATATTCATCCCTGTTATGCTACAAAAAATCCTAAGGTGCAAGTTATTTCTTCTCAAATCCGCTTGAGAACTGCAGACAAAGGCAACGTCGTCCATGTAGCCTGGGGACTTCACATTCTTCCTATTTCCACTGGGCACAAAGGCTCCACTCACATGTTTATCTTTCTGTACTTACCTCAACAGAGGTTCAATTATGCAAATAAAAATCAGTGGAGAGAGAGGATAACCCTGCCTAACTCCAGAATGGATTCCAAACCCATGGCTCACATGACCATTCACCAGAATCTGACTACTTGCTCCAGTATACAGCTCTTTGATGACTCTCAGTAACTTCTCAGGAACCCCCAACCTCTGAAGTGCTAAAAACATAAAACAATGCGAGATCTTGTCAATGCCTGCTTATTTAAATTGGCATGAAAAATCAAGTCTCTTAATAAGATTAAATTATCTGAAATTTTATGTCCGGGAACTGCACAGACCTGGTAGTCACCTACCATAAAACCAATTACTTCACTCAACCGATTAGCAACTACTTTTGCAATTATTTTATAATCCACATTTAACAAAGAAATCAGACGCCAGTTCTTCATAGCTCGTCTATCTCCTTCTTGTGTATCAAAGTTACCACTCCTTTACACATAGAGGGAGACATAATCCCAAAATCAAAAACATATTGCACAACCCGAAAAAATTCTTTGCAAAAAATGTGCCAATATGCCATATAAAACTCAACCAGCAGCCCATCTCCCCCTGGAGTTTTCCCTTTTGCCATACCATTCATTGCACATTTGACCTTCTCCTCAGACGGTCGTGTCCCTAACGACCCGACCTATAAATTGTCTCTATAGGTAACCCCTTTAGTGATCCCCATAAAAAAGGCAAAAAAACCAATGCTTTATCATCATACTGCCGAACAAAAAGTGGAATAACACGCGATCAAAAAGACGGATATAAATAAACATGGTACTGTTGAAAACGTCATCTTGTCCCGAAAAAAAACAAGCTGCCATACAGCTCCATCACCGGAAAAATAAAAAAGTTATAGCTCTCAAAATAAAGCGATGCAAAAATAATTATTTTTTATATAAAATAGTTTTTATTGTGTAAAAGGGCCAAAACATAAAAAATCTTATAAATGAGGTATCGCTGTCATCATACTGACCCGAAGAATAAAACTGCTTTATCAATTTTACCATACCCGGAACGGTATAAACGCCCCCCAAAAGAAATTCATGAATTGCTGGTTTTTGCTCAATCTGCCTCACCAAAATCGTAATAAAAAGTGATCAAAAAATGTCATGTGCCCGAAAATGGTACCAATAAAATCATCAAATCTTCCCGCAAAAAACAAGACCTCACAGGACTCCGTGGGCCAAAACATGGAAAAATTCGTCTTTTAGTGTGTGACAGCTGCCAAACATAAAAACACGCTATAATAACCACTATAAATAGTAAATCAAACCCCCCTGGAGTTCCCCATTAGTTAGGGAAAAATAATAAAATAAAAAAAGTATTTATTTCCATTTTCCCATTAAGGTTAGGGTTGGTGTAGGGGTTAGGGTTGGTGTTAGGGTTAGAGTTGGGGCTAAAGTTAGGGTTGGGGCTAAAGTTAGGGTTATGGTTGGGGCTAAAGTTTGGGTTGGGGCTAAAGTTAGGATTACAGTTATGGTTGGGATTAGGGTTAGGGTTGGGATTAGGGTTAGGGGTGTGTTAGGGTTAGGTTTGTGGTTAGGGTTATGGTTAGGGTTGGGATTAGGGTTAGGGGTGTGTTGGGGTTAGGGTTGGAGTTAGAATTAGGGGTTTCCACTGTTTAGGCACATCAGGAGCTCTCCAAACGTGACATGGCATCTGATCTCAATTCCAGCCAATTCTGCGTTTTGTGGTCCAATTTCTCCTGTTATCGTTGGAAAATAAAAAATTGAGGGCGAAAAGATAATTTTTGTGAAAAAAATATGATTTTTATTTTTACAGCTCTACATTGTAAACTTCTGTAAAGCACTTAGTGGTTCAAAGTGCTCACAACACATCTAGATAAGTTCATTGGGGGGTCTAATTTCCAAAATGGTGTCACTTGTGAGGGGTTTCCACTGTTTAGGCACATCAGGGGCTCTCCAAACGCGACATAGCGTCCGATCTCAATTGCAGCCAATTTTGCATTGAAAGTCAAACGGCGCTCTTTCCCTTGTGATCTCTGCCATGCACCCGAACAGTGGTTCCCCCCCACATATGGGGTATCGGCGTACTCAGGACAAATTGCACAAAAACTTTTGGGTCTTGTTACCCTTGGGAAAATAAAAATTGGGGTGAAAAGATCGTTTTTGTGGGAAAAATATGATTTTTTATTTTCACGGTTCTATGTTATAAACTTCTGTGAAGCACTTGGAGGTTAAAAGTGCTCTCCACACATCTAGATAAGTTCCTTAGGGGGCTAGTTTCCAAAATGGGGTCACTTGTGGGGTGTTTCCACTGTTTAGACACATCAGGGCCTCTACAAACGCAACATGGCATCCAGCCAATTCTGCGATGAAAAAGTCAAACGGCGCTCTGAAGTAAATTTTTTTGTGAAAAAACTTAAATGTTCATTTTTTTTTTGTATATATTCTTTATTTAGAAAATTTCAATAATACAACAGGAAAGGAAAAAAGGGTAAATGTTTCCAGAAATAGTAAAAGAAGAAAAAAAAGAAAAAACATTCGTAATAAATCACAACGATAACACTACAAGGCTGTGTTTTTACAAACCAAAAGGGTTGTAAGAAGAGTTTAAAAAACAAGGGGCAGTGGTAGGCACAGGAAGGAAAGGGAGGGTAGGGAGTCAGAAAGTCCTGCTTAAAATATAGAGATTAACTAAGCGATTTGGGAGATCAAACTCAAATCAAGGCATGAACATTACAGAACAGGCTATATGTAAAAGAAAGGAATAACAAAAGAAACTTAGGGGAGACAGAAATTAAGGATTACCGTTACCGGTTGTGCTTATTTGGTGATCCTCTGAGGCGTTCAACCAGGCTATCCATGCATTTAGAGTCTTTAGGTTTTTAGATCCTGAAAGTCTAATTTTCTCGTATATACCGATTTGGTTGGATTCTTTTATCCATTCTTTGCAGGTAGGGGTCTCTACATCTTTCCAGTGTCTTGCAATAGTTATTTTAGCTGCGTTGAGCAGGTGAGGTATTAGTGAGCCTTTTTTAAAGTGTAAATTTGAAGGATCCAGATTAAATAGAATGAAACGTGACGTTAATGGGACGTATACGTTTAAGGTTTTCTTTATATGCTCTCTAACTTTCTCCCAAAAACTTTTAATTTTTGTGCATTCCAGCCAAATGTGAGACGGAGAACCCTTCTCTTTGGTGCATCTCCAACAAAGAGGGGAGATTGAGCTGTCTATTTTATTCAATATGTCAGGTGTTTTATACCATCTTGATATGATTTTATAGTTAAGTTCTTGGAATCTCACTGAAGACGTTAGGAAGTGGATGTTTTTGTAAATTGTATGAATCTCTTCTGGGAGAAATTTTGTATTTACCGTATATACTCATGTATAAGCCGACCCGTGTATAAGCCGACCCCCCTAATTTTGCCACAAAAAACTGGGAAAACTTATTGACTCGTGTATAAGCCGGGTGTATAAACTGCCCTCCTGCTCTGTGCTGCCCCCATCCTGCTCCTTGCTCCCCATCCAGCTCTGTGCTCCCCATTCTCCTCTGTACTCCCCCCTCCTGCTCCGTCCTCCGCTGTGCTCCCCAATCCTTCTCTGTCCTCCTGTGCCCCCCCGTCCTGCTCCGTGCTCCTCTGTGCCCTCCATCCTCTCCCCCCGTCCTGCTCCGTGCTCCTCTGTGCCCTCCATCCTCCCCTCCTGCTCCGTGCTCATTGTCCTCCTCCATGCTTCCCCCGTCCTCCGTTCTCCCCCCGTCCTCCTCCATGCCTCCTCCGTTCCTCTGTTCTCCCCCCCGTCCTCCTCCATGTTTCCCCGTCCACCATTCTATCCCCAGTCCAGCTCCGTGCTCCTTGTCCTCTCCTCCATCATACTCACCCTCCCCGTGCCATCGCTGAGCGTCCCTGCAATCCTGCGTTTTCCCCTGCTTCCTGCAGCTCTCCAGCACTGAGCGGTGATGTAATACCGCTCATTAAGGCCATGAATATGGAGGCCACGCCCATTGGAGTGGCGTCGCGTCCATATTACATGACCTTAATGAGCGGGTATTACATCACCGCTCAGTGCTGGAGAGCTGCAGGAAGCAGGGGAGAACGCAGGATTGCAGGGACCCTCAGCGATGGCACGGGGAGGGGTGAGTATGATCCCAGCCACCGGCTCCTGCCGCGGCATCCCCTCCCCCGCTGGTTTCTGCCCTATGACTCGTGTATAAGCCGAGGGGGCATTTTCAGCACGAAAAAAGGTGCTGAAAATCTCGGCTTATACACGAGTATATACGGTAATTCTAATTCCCATTTTTTTAATGAAATCTGGGATCTCCTGTGTTTGGGTTAGATTTTTATTTATTTTGGCTATCATTTTTCCCTTTCCTTTTGTGTTCATAAACAGTTTAAGAATTGGCGGATCAGGTGTTGAGGTAGAAATGTCTGGGAGATAAAGTTTGGTTACTTCCTGTAGAGTTTGAATTTCCTCATCTTTCAAGTGAAGGTTTTTAGTGAGTGAGCTGATCTTGTTCTTGCTCATACATCTTTTTTTGTACACCAAGGAGTAAATCGGCATGTTTCTAAAGGGAATAGAAAGCCTGATTTTCTTCTTAAGAGATCTATAATTATTAGGGATCAAATGCAAGATAGGAGTTGCTTTGCATATATTTGGAATAAGATTCATTTTTTTATTTGTTTTGTGCCATAACCTGAGGGTAGTCAACGTGTACGGGTTCATGATATTATTGTATTTAAATCTATTAAATGGGGTGGATCATAGGTAGTGTGAGAAGCCATCATGGAGATCGTCCAACTCAAGTGGAACCCAAAGTTTTGTGGGACAAGGGGATTGCAGCTCAATCACTCTTGATAAGTGGGTTGATAATCTATATCTTTCAAAATCAGGGAGACCCAAACCTCCTCTACATCTTGATTTTATCAAGGTTTTATGATTTATCCTATGGTTTTGACCTGCCCATATAAATTTTGAAATTAAATTTTTGAGCTTTTGAAAAAATTGTTGAGGAATGTCTATTGGGAGGGTTTGGAGAAGGTATAGGACTTTGGGGAGAATTATCATTTTTATAAGATTGACTCTACCAAACCATGAAACCGGGACATCTCTCCAATTTGATAAGGTAGACTCAACCAAATGAAACAATGGTTTGAAGTTTAAATCAAAAAGGCGTGAAGGAGAGCAGCTAAGTTTAGTTCCCAAATATGCAATGGATGGGCATTCTTTAAATGGGGATAGTGATTTTAAGTTGTTTCTGTTTTCATGAGATAAAGAAATATGCATAATATTAGACTTGGTGAAGTTTATTTTAAAATTGGAGATTGAGTTGAAGAAGCACAACTCAGTGAGTAAAATCTGAATAGACTTGTCAGGATATATCAAAAAGAAAAGTATGTCGTCTGCGTATGCTGCACATTTGTGTTCAACTGTGCCGATTTTCAATCCTTTGATCTTAGGGGATTGTCGTATTTTCTGCAAGAATGTCTCTAATGAGAGAATAAACAAAAGGGGCGATAGGGGCAACCTTGTCTTGTGCCGTTTTTGATCTCAAAGCTGGCGGATAGTGTGTTATTAATTTTAATTTTCGCGGAGGGTGCTGTGTATAAGGCAGTTATTTTATGTATAAAATTTAGAGGGAAGCCAAATTTTGTAAGTGCTTGTTCCATGAAATACCAATCAACGCGATCGAAAGCTTTCTCTGCGTCTGTGGAGAAAATCGACATTTGTATATTGTGTTGTTTTGCTAGATGAATCGCGTTGATTGCCCTCATGACATTATCCTTGGCTTCTCTTCCTTTGACAAAGCCAACTTGTTCTGGGTTTATCAGATCTGGGAGAAGTTTTTGTATTCTGTTTGCTAATATTTTGGCGTATAATTTCACATTGTTATTAATGAGTGAAATTGGCCTGTAACTGCCGCAAGAGGTGGGGTCTTTTCCCTCTTTTGGAATGAGGCTAATGTGGGCTACTAGAGACTTTTTTTGAAATTGTTGGATTTACTAATATGATTAAAATAATCTGTCAAATGTTGGAATAATTCAGGTTTTAAAATATTTGTAATATTCAATCGAAAAACCGTCTGGACCTGGACTTTTTCCGCCTGGAGATTGGTTTATCGCGTCTTCCACTTCATCTTTAGTTATGGGACTATCTAAAAAATTCGATTGAATGTTCGTGATTGGGGAAGGGTTAGGTCTTTTAAGAAATTTTGTATTTTAACAGTCTTATCTACGGCAGAGCTGTAATTGGATTTTAGATTGTATAGATTTGAGTAAAAATCTGAGAAGGCCTTGACAATATCTTCTGTTTTATAAAGTAACTGATCTTCATTATTCTTTATTTTAAGTATGTGCGTCGAGTTAATTTGTTTCTTAATTGTATTTGCTAGATATTTGCCACATTTATTTGCAGATGAATATGCTCTGAACCGAGAATATGATAAAAAATTTTCAAATTTTTGATTTAAGAGGGCCTTTAGTTCAACTCTTAAGTTAGAGAGGTCTTTCTCTAGAGAGGGAAGCTGTGTTAGTTTGTGTGAAGCCTCTAGTTTTTTTTATCTGAGAGAGCTTCAGTTGTATTTCCTTTTCTTTTTTTGTTCTGGAACCCAACTCAATAAGGATTCCCCTGAGAACGGCTTTATGAGCCTCTCAAGTGTTGGAGTCGCATTTGTATGGGGCGTTTTTTTTGAAGAAAATTTTTATGGGCCCTTTGGGTATATTTTCTTGTGGTGTTGCTCTTTTAAATAAATTTTTTAAGTTCCAGTTTAATGGGCCCCCTTTTTAGGGTCAAGACTGTTTTGAGAAAAATGGGCTAATCTGAAAAAAGAATTGTGTCATAAAAATTTTTCTATGGATTCAATAGGTGATGGGGGGAACGGGTAATCAATTCTTGAGTATTTGTTAGAATGGGGAGAAAAAGGAATAATTTTTTTGTGGAGGATGCATTGTTTCCAAGCATCTTCAACAGTCTTATTTAATATTTTTTGGATTATTGATTTTTTTTTGGGGAATGAGAATGACCGTTTGGGTGTCTAGAGAAGGATGTAGAGGTACTTTAAAATTCACCCCCTAAAATTTTTTGACCTTAGAAAAAATTTAAAATATAAATAATTTTTAAAAAGAAGGACAAATTGTTTTGGGGGGATATTGTTGACAAAGGAAAAACAATTATTGAAATTGGCATTTAAATAGTATTATTTCCCGTCTGGTCATATAAAAATTTTAGTGTAAGGGAATTCTTTTATTAAAAAATTATGGACACCCCCTTTTTTTTTTAATCGGGGAATTGGGATTAACCATTGTGTTGTGAATGGGCTTGAAAAGAGTTCTGGCGAGGCTCCCTGGGGGTTCAAGCGGACTGCTGCCATGAAGATTGTGAGGAGTGGGAATCAGGGGTTTTTGAGGGCTTATATAAGGGGGGTCCCTTCCCCTCAGGGGGTTGCCGGGGTTTTAATTGTTTTGATCTATCCATGATTCCGTTTCCTTGTGCCTGCTGTGTGTGTTGCATCTCCTCAAAAGATAAGACATTTTCTTCTTTTTGTTTTTTTCTTTATTTTGCATTTTTCCTCACTTCTGTGGGGGCCTTTAGGGGCCCCTCCGGGGCTTTTGCCCTCTCATTTTGTTCAGCACTGAGTTGACTTTGCTTTTTCGTTTCTTCAGTGGCTGTGTTTTGATTTGTTACACCAGAAACTAAATTTAGGTGGTAGAGGTGTGTGTTCGGGTTTTTGAAAATTGTGATTGGTGTTTGCAGGGTTTTTGGATTTCAGTATTTCCCCTTTCCCATCCTTTTTTTTTTGTTGTTTTGGGGCCCCCAAATTTTCTCATTTTTTCTTTTTCTGTGTCAGTTTTCTTCTTTTCAACAGCCTTAAGTTTGGGGGGTTTTATTTTTTGGGGATTTTCCCGGGGGAGATAGCTTTCCCATTTTTTCTTTAGGGGTGTTGTTTCTCGCTTGACGAGGGGTCTAGGACCCCAAAGTAGGAAAGCTCCACGCTGCCCATTTTTTGGTGGTTGTCGGGGCTGCAATCTCTAAATTTCCCAAATGCTCTGGGTTTGCCTTTTTTTTCCTGCATCCTCATTACCGAAACTAACACATTGGTACAAAATTTTTTTTGGTGATAGTGTATAGGGTTTTTTTTAAAATGAGTTTCCCGAGAAAAAAAACGTCCCCTTTTTTTTTTTCCCAGATAGTTCAAGTTTGCAACCCTTTTT
>JARQOD010007675.1:0-38429 GCA_033576555.1 Oophaga sylvatica
AACTTTAAACCCACCATACACTTATGCGTGACAGCCGGACAAGTAACCACACTGATTCACCAATGTGTCCTTACTAGTCTGAGCTCTGTTATTATCATTCACAAGCTGTTTTTTCATTGCAGCACTGCAAATTCTTTGTGCAGTAACTACATTAAAGAATCTTTCTCTATCTGGATCCAACCACAAAAAAGTAAGCCTCTGTTTCATATACTGCCTTGCATTAGAGCTGTACATCATGAATTCACTGTTGTACAATCCCTTCATTCTGTATCCTGTACTGATATACCACAGTCAAACTGCTTTATAATGCCACTACCTACAGGATCATGACATTATGGTGATGATAGTCTTGACTTCTTTTTTTGTCTCATGATATACTATATACCAATTATTGCCCCTGGTCCGGGTTTTCTTCTTTTTTGTTTAGTTCTTATTGCCAATGTTTTAATTTTTGATTTTCTTATTTTTATTTTGCTGATTTTTTCCAATTAATTTCTGTATTGTTTGCATTTGTATCTTATTTCTAATTTTGTTCTCTGTTTTGTTTACCATGCATTCATAAATTGTACAGCATGTGTCCTCACTATATACCATTTGGCTTGTCATCACATTTGATTATATTGTGTTTACTGAATCCTTTAGAATAATTTTTTTCCTGCATACCTGTACTTATATTCTCTTCCTCTCTTTCAGCGACTTAGCGATAAAGACCCTGTTGGGGCCGAAATGTCTAATGTAAACTTTGTCGCTCTAACCAGAGCTATAATTTTGTCTTACCTGCTCCCACAAAATAAACTTTTTTGCATCTATGAAATAAGTGTTGCGGTGAATTTCTCTTGCCTCTAAATCTCATTGTGAGGCATATCAATGCAGAAGCATGCTATAACCTTATAACTTGTCAGTGCTGCAGGACACAAGTCAGTTAGATCATGCACTGCGCATGATCGAACTAAAATGTTAGTGCCTGGTGATGAGATGTCATAAAGTCACCATGGCAACTATCGGGCTGCCATGATAACGCGGAGGGGTTGCCAATCTACAGACAGATGGACTTCTGCCGCTTGCTAAATTGCTGCGATCACAGCAATCACAGCATTTAGGGAGTAAAAAAGTGCCTGGAGCAGTACGGGCATTGCTCTTGGCACTGAGAGGTGGATGTCAGCTGTCAGAATCAGCTGATACCCACAGCTGACACCAAGTATTGAGCAGATGGCCACTGGCAGGTGTGGGTTGGACAGGGTTTTAGACAGATAGGCACTGGCAGATGCAGACTTCACTGGTGTTGAACAGATGGGCACTGGCAGGTGCAGGCTGGACCGGTTGTTGAACAGATGGCCACTGGCAGGTTGGGATGGACCAGGTTTTAGAGAGATGAGCAATGGCAGATGCAGCCTGGACTGGGTGTTGAACTGACAGACACTAGCTGGTGCAAACTGGAACGAGTGTTGAAAAGATGGGCACTAGCAGGTTCGGGTTTGATCGTGTTTTAGACAAATGAGCACTGGTAGGTGCAGACTGGACTGTGTGTTGAAGGGATGGGCACTGGCAGGTGCAGCTTGACCAAATATTAGATGAGAACTGGTAGATGCAGGCTGGACTCGATGTTGAACAGATGGGCACTGGCAGGCACGGGTTGGACCGGGTGTAAGACAGAGAGCACTGGCATATGCAGGCTGGAACGGGTTTGAACAGATGTGCACTGGCAGGCATGGGCTTGAATGGGTGTTCCACAGATGAGTCATGGCAGGTTCGAGCTGGACCGGCAGGTTAGACAGATGAACACTGGCAGGTGCGGACTGGAATGGCTGTTAGACAGATGAGCACTGGCAGATGTGGGCTAAACCGGCTGAGATACAAGAGAGCACTGTCAGGTGTAAACTGGACCTGGTGAAAGACAGATGGGAAATGCAGGTGTGGGCTGACTGGGTGTTAGATGGAAGAGCACTGCAGGTGCAGGCTGGACCAAGTGTTAGAAGAGCACTGGCAGGTGTGAGCTGGAACAGCAGTTAGACAGATGAGCACTGGCAGGTGCAGGTTGGACCGGGTATTAGACAGATGAGCATTGGCAGGTACAGACTGTACCAGGTGTTGAACAGATTATCGCTGGCAGGCATGGGCTGGGACTGGGTGTTAGATAGAGGAGCACTGGCAGGTGTAGTCTGGACAGGTGTTGAACAGATGGTCACTGACAGGCACAGGCTGGACCAGAGAGTAACAGATGAGCACTAGCAGGTGCGGGCTGAATCAGCTGAGGAACAGGGAGTAGCGGCAGGTGTGGACTGGACTGGGTGTTACACAGAGGAGCACTGGCAGGTGAAGGCTTGACTGGGTGTTGGACAGATGGCTACTGGCAGGCACAGGCTGGACAGGGTGTTAGTCAGATGAGCACTGGCTGGTGCGAGCTGGACCAGCAAATAGACAGATGGGTACTGACAGGTGCAGGCTAGATCGAGTGTTGAACAGTGGCCCTTAATCTGTGCCCACTCCGTAAACGTTTACACAATACCAAAAATTAGTGGCAGACACCACCAAAGTGGCATAAAATTCACTAGAGTAACTAGTAATAATGAGGACCAACACCTCTTCCACTAGAGCCAATGCAGCAGATGGAGACTGTAACGCACAAGGTGGTGGAACCACTGTGCAAAGCGCTTGGAAAGCCTGGAGGGCCGTAACTAGATGGTCTACCAATTCTGACCTCGGATAAGCACAGCAGGCAACACTGTGACCCAAAGAGAGACAAGGAGGTGCACCAGGTGCTACTCCAGGGCTGACATTACAGAGGGTGGCAACTGACTCCCTAGAGTGAGTAGGCTGGTACAGCCCAAATGAGGGATGAAGAATTCAGCCAGGCACTGTAAGGACACTGGAACCATGGATGGAGATGGACTGGCTGAGAAACAGAAAGCACTGGCAGGTGCAAACTGGATCAGGTGTTGAACAGATGAGCACTTTCAGATTATTATTATTATTTATTATTATAGCGCCATTTATTCCATGGCGCTGTACATGTGAGGTGGGGTATACATAATAAATACAAGTACAGTAATCTTAGACAATACAAGTTATGACTGGTACAGGAGGAGAGAGGACACAATCTACAAGGCATGGGTGAGGATACAGTAGGTGAGGGTAGAGCTGGTCATGCAGCGGTTTGGTGGATCGGTGGTTACTGCAGGTTGTAGGCTTGTCGGAAGAGGTAGGTCTTTATGTTCTTTTTGAAGGTTTCCATGGTAGGCGAGAGTCTGATATGTTGTGGTAGTGAGTTCCAGAGTAGGGGGATGCACGGGAGAAATCTTGAATGCGATTGTGGGAAGAGGAGATAAGAGGGGAGGAGAGGAGGAGAACCTGTAAGGATCAGGGTTTGCGTGTAGGTAGGTACCGGGAGACGAGGTCACAGATGTATGGAGGACACAGGTTGTGGATGGCTTTGTATGTCATGATTAGGGTTTTGAACTGGAGTCTTTGTGTAATAGGGAGCCAGTGCAGGTATTGACAGAGGGGAGGCCAGGAAATAGTGGGGGACAGGTGGATTAGTCGGCAGCAGAGTTTAGAATAGATTGGAGAGGTGCGAGAGTGTTAGAGGGGAGGCCACAGAGCAGGAGGTTGCAGTAGTCAAGGCGGGAGATGATGAGGGCATGGACTAGGATTTTGCAGATTCTTGGTTGAGGAATGTACGGATCCGTGAGATATTTTTGAGTTAAAGTCGGCAAGAGGTGGAGAGGGCTTGGATATGTGGTTTAAAAGAGAGATCAGTGTCAAGGATAACCCCGATGCAGCGAGCTTGTGGGACTGGAGAGAGTGGGCAGTCATTTACATTAATAGATAGCTCCATTGTAGGGGTTGTGTGAGATGGGGGAAAGATGATGAATTCAGTTTTGTCCATATTAAGTTTTAGGAATCTAGCGGAGAAAAAGGATGAAATAGCGGACAGACATTGAGGGATTCTGTTTAGTAGGGAGGTGTTATCTGGTCAAGAGATGTAGATCTGTGTGTCATCAGCATAGAGATGATATTCAAAGCCGTGAGATTCTATGAGCTGTCCGAGGCCGAAGGTGTAGATGGAGAAGAGCAGGGGCCCTAGGACTGAATCTTGCGGACTCTGACAGATAGAGGTGGGGTGAGGAGGTGGTGTGTGAGTGGGAGACGCTGAATGTCCGTCTGTTAGGTATGACGCAATCCAAGATAGGGCCAAGTCTGTGATACCAAGAGATGAGAGGGTCTGTAGTAATAGGGAATGGTCCACTGTGTCAAAGGCAGAGGACAGGTCCAGGAGGAAGAAGACAGAGTAGTGTTGCTCGCGGGTTGAATCTGTAGTGTCAGATGCGGGTTGAATCAGGTTTTAGACAGAGGAGCACTAGCAGGAGCATACTGGATCAGGTCTTGAACAGATGGCCACTGGCAGGTTCAGGTTGGACTGTGTCACGAGTCTCACGACCCAATAGATGGTTGGTCATCGGACGGTACAACATACACTCAATGGGATGGAAATGGGGAGAGGAAGGCACAACCAATAGTAAATGAGGGATGGGAAATCTCCTGAGCACCAACCTGAGTCTGTCCCTGCACTCCCCTAATACCCTAAGTGGGTTCTTCCCCCCACCGCAGTCATGAACCTCATCCCTCGTTGTCTCCTCGCACTGCCGTAGCTAGTGCATGAGCCGGCAAGGGCGCTAGCCTCACCACTGCAGATGGTATAACACAGGGGGTGGTGACAAGCAAGAGACAGACAAAGTAAAAACACAACACTTAGCTTCCAGACTATGCAGGCAAGCTCCACACCGCAGAAGACATGAAAACAGAACCCCAAATTCCAGAAGGAACTGATACAGTGCTGACACCAGAGAGCTGCAACTGCAAGGCTGGTCTCCATAGAATAACTCTATCACCAACAGTTAGCTGATGCATTAGGTGACTATTTAAAGGATGATGGGATTGGTCACCACCCACATCAGCTGATCTAGCAAACCAGCAGCTGCAGCACGCTGCCAGCAAGGAAAACTGACATTAACCCCTGATGACCTAAAAGGAAAAAAGCTACATTTCAATCATAGTGGAACCAGAACTGCCACAAATCCAAAAATGGATTGTGACAGACCGAGTGTTGAACAGATGGGCACTGGCAGGTGCAGGTTGGACTAAGTTTTAGACAGAGGAGTATTGGTAGGTGCAGATTGAACTTGGTGTTGAACAGAGAGACACTGACAGGTGCAAACTAGATCGGGCATTGAAAAGATGGGGATAGGCAGGTGTGAGTTGGATTGGGTTTTAGACAGAGGAGCACTGTTAGGTGCAGACTGGACTGGGTATTGAAGAGATGGGCACGGGCAGGTGCAGCTGGGCTGGGTTTTAGACAGAGGAGAACTGGCAGATGCAAGCTAGACTGGGTGTTGAACAGATTGGCATGGGCTGGACTGGGTGTTAGACAGAGGAGCACTGGCAAGTACAGGCTGGACCAAGTGTTGAACAGATGGGCAATGGCAGGCACGGGCTTGAATGGGTGTTATACAGATGAGCCATGGCAGGCTCGAGCTAAACCGACAGTTAGACAGATGAGCACTGGCAGGTGTGGGCTAAACCAGCTGATGAGCAATAGAGCACTGGCAGGTGCAAACTGAACTGGGTGATAGACAGATGGGAACTGCAGGTGTGGACTGGACCGGGTGTTAGATAGATGAGTACTGGCAGCTGCAGGCTTGACCGGCTGTTAAACATATAAGCACTGACAGGTGCAGGCTGGATTGGGTATTAGAAAGATGAGCACTAGCAAGTGTGAGTTGGAATGGTAGCTAGACAGATGAGCACTGGAAAGTGCAGGCTAGACCGGGTGTTAGACAGATTGGCACTGGCAGGCATGGGCTGAACCAGGTGTTAGACGGAGGAGCTCTGGCAGGTGCAGGCTTGACCGGGTGTTGAAAAGATGGGCACTGGCAGTCACGGGCTGGACAGGGAGTAACACAGATGAGCACTGGCAGGTGTGAACTGGACCAGCAATTAGACAGATGAGCACTGGCTGGTGCGGGCTGGACCTACTGAGCAACAGGAGAGCCCTGGCAGGTGTGGACTGGACTGGATGATAGACAAATAAGCACTGGCAGGTACGGGCTGGATCGGGTGTTACACAGAGGAGCTCTTGCAGTTGCAGGCTGGACTGGGTGTTGAACAGGTGGGCACTGGCAGGTGTGAGCTGTACCAGCAGTAAGATAGATGAGCACTGGCAGATGCGGGCTGGACCCTCTGTTAGACAGATGAGAACTGGAAGATGCTGGCTTTACATGCTAAGGAAAAGAGAGCACTGTCAGCTGTGGACTAGACTGAGTGTTCAACAAAGGTCCTTAATCTGTGTCCACTCTGTAAACATGATGTGCGCCATGTCCATACTATGTTGGCCCAGGCTATACAATATGACATACTACGTCAGGGCTCATTGCTGCTGCCACAGTTTCTGCAACATGTGTAGAGTGAAATTGCACTGTGTCGACACATCGCATATCAACCTGTTAACTGGCAAGGACAAAGACCTCGGTATCGATACAAGTCGATGATCAGAAGGGTGCGAACGGTGGAAGTGCTTTCTACAGCAGCTCACCCAGGCCATGATAGTAGCGGAGAAATCGCTGTACCACCAGGTTGATGATGTGGGCCATGCAAGGCACATGTGTGAGCTTACTTTGGAGTAAAGCCGCCACCAGGTTTGCACTGTTATTGGACACGGCCTTCCCTGGATCCAGGTTCAGAGGAGACAGCCTTTGCTCAAACTTGACCTGAAGATGTGTCCACAACTCTTCAGCTGCATGACTCCGATCTCCAAAGCATATTAATTTTAACACTGCCTGATTGCGGTGAGCTCTGGCTGCACAGTACAGAGATGGTTGGGATGCCCTCTGCACTGTTGGAATGCGTGTCTCACTAAGGCAGAGGTTAAGGGTGCAGATGGACACCCTAGAGGAGGTGGAGAATGCAGAAGCAGTGGAGGAAGTGTGAAAAACAGAGGTTTGTCCAGCAAGCCTTGGGGATTCTAAGACTTGGGGAGCAGCCCCTTCCCAGCCTGCCCCTACAGCTACCAGAGTAACCCAGTGAACAGTCAGCAAGATGTAATGCCCTTGGCCATGCTTACTCGACCAAGTGTCTGTGGTGTAATGCATCCTTGAAGACATAGATTTAGTTGAGGAATGGGTGATGTCTGCTGGTGTAGTGCAAGCACAGCTTTCTTAGAGAAGAATGGTGTCTGGGCAACTGGTACTGGTGGAATGTGATGGCCATCAGCTTTCGGAAACCGTCTGTATCTGCCAGGCGGAAAGGCTGCATTTCCGTGGCCAACAGATTGGAGATGGTGGAGTTCAACCTCTTAACTTTGTCATGTGTAAGAGGAAACAATTTTTTACATGAACACAACTGCGGGTCCGAGGGCTGGCTACAGTGCTGAGAGAGGGCGGAGTACGGTGAACTGGACAAACTGAAGAACCATGAGTGAGGTGTAGGCAGAGATGTTATGGTGGATTGATAAAGTTGTAGTGTGCTCGTTCTCTGAGATTAATTAAAACAGCAGGCATGTTTGCTTCCATTACAGCTGACACACTTTAACTCAGCCTGAATGGAGCGGGTAAAGAATCGGAGGTTCTGTGGTCAGAGACCTGCATGACAAAACTTGGCATGGTAACAAAGGAGGAAGAAAAAACAGCAGATGCATTTGATAGGGTGGTTAATGGTTGTTGAGGTCCGCTGGTCCACATTTTCTCACAGTGGGATTGCCAGAGAAATGCATGTTGATTGCGCATTTGAAGGTTCATGCATACAGTAGTCAAATTATTCCACTTTTTACCTCTACTCAGTTTTTTTTGCAAAGTTGGCAAATAACATGAGTTGGCTCATCCTTTGCAGTGTCATAAAAGGCCCAGGCAAGGCAACCCTTGCTGCCACCGCGAGCTGCAGACCCACAAATGCTGCTGGCCACAGCCACAGTTGTGACTGAGGATGCAGTGCTTGTTGTGGTCACATCACTCCATGTCTGCGCCATAGGGTGCAATGTATCCTCCTCATCTTCCTACTCCTCCACCTCCTCAGATGACCTACTCAGCTGTGCGCCTCTGGGTTCACACCAAGTGGGATCCACAAACTCATCATCAGCCTGTCTGTTATCCCATTCCTCGCCCTGAGAGTCACCCTCCTCCTTCTCCTGCCCTGACAGCACAGTTCAGTCCACGTGAGCCTCAGATATCTGAGTCTCATCAGGATCACCTCTCTCCAGGGTTAACATCTGGTGACAAGGGTTAGGATGATGTTCGGACCTTACTTCATCCTGCCCCAGATCCAAGCTAAAAAAAAATTGTGCATCTGTGCAGATGATTTCCTCCTCTTGACTCTGTGAATCTTTGGAGTACACTTCTGATACCCATGGCATAGCATGCTCAAACTGCTCTGAAGACTCACCAATCTGTATTTCCCTACAGTCAGTTGGCCTGTTGGAGTGTTCTGATGTGGAGGCAAGCAAGGGTAATTGGGGTTCCACCTCTGTGGACTGTACTGTGTGTGATGTTGAAGTGGAGGAAGAGAAGGAGAGGCCACTTGAAGCTACTCATCAACTAGAGCACATGCTCTTTCTGGCCCTCACTGTGTGAATGCCAAAGAAAAGGAGTGTAGTAGCCAGTCCAGTAACAGAAGTTGCCAGTTGTAGTTGGATAAGACATGACGGTGTTTGTTCACTAATGCTTTCACTAACATTACCACCTACCCATCATACATTCTGAACAGCAAGCCAATTCCCTTTCCACCACGACCTCGCTTTTTCCCAGTCATGTTGCTCAGATAGTGTGGTAGGAGTACATTATTAGCAACAAAAAATTAGCAACTGAAAAAATAGGGTTTTTTTTACTTTGCACGAGCTCTGCATACAGCTGAATTTCAGCGGCACTAAATGACAAGATGAAATATGGTGTGCTGAATCACGTTAGCAACTGAAAAAAATAGTTTTTTTACTCTGCAACAGCTTTGTACACAGTTGAATTTCAGCAGCACTAAATGACAATGTGAAATATGGCATGCTGAATCACGTTAGCAACTGTAAAAATTGTTTTTTTTTTCTCTGCACTAGCTCTGCAAACAGCTGGATTTCAGCGACACTAGATGACAAGATGAAATATATTGTGCTGAATTACATTAGAAACTGAAAAAAATATTTTTTTTTATTCTGCAACAGCTTTTCACACAGCTGAATTTCAGCTGCACTAAATGGCAAGGAGAAATAAGGCGTGCTAAATGACATTAGCAACTGAAAAAATAGCATTTCATAATCTGCACGAGATCTGCACATAGCTGAATTTCAGTGGCATTAAATGACAAGGTGAAATATGGTGTGCTGAATCACGTTAGCAACTGAAAAAAATATTTTTTTTTACCCTGAAACCACCTTGCACACAGCTGAATTTCAGCAGCAATGAGTGACAATATGAAATATGGTGTGTTGAATCACGTTAGCAATTGAAAAAAATATTTTTTTTACTCTGCACCAGCTCTGCACACAGCTGAATTACAATGGAACTAAATGACAAGGTGAAATATGGTGTGCTGAATCACATTAGCAGCTGAAAAATATAGGTTATTTTATTCTGCTACAGCTCTACATAGCTAAATTTCAGTGGCACTAGATAAGAAGATGAAATATGGCACCCTGAATCATGTTAGCAACTGAAAAATTTAGTTTTTTTACTCTGCACTAGCTCAACACACAGGTGAATTTCAGTGGCAGAAAATGACAAGATGAAATATGGCGAGCTAAATCATGTTGGCAACTGAAAAAGTATATTTTTTCTCTGCTCCAGCTCTGCACACAGCCAAATTTCCGCAGCACTAAGTGACAAGGTGAATATGGTGAGCTGAATCACATTAGGAACTGAAAAAATAGTTTTTTTTTACTCTGCACCAGCTCTGCACACAGCTAAATTTCAGAGGCACTACATGACAAGATCGAATATGGCGTGCTGAGTCACGTTAGCAGCTGAAAAACTAGTTTTTTTTACTCTGCACCAGCTCTGCAACAGCTAAAATTCAGTGTCACTAAATGACAAGGTGAAATATGGGGTGCTGCATCACGTTAGCAACTGAAAAAAAAAGTTTTTTACTTTGCACCAGCTCTGCATACAGCTGAATTACAGAGGCAATAAATGACAAGGTGAAATATGGCGTGCTGAATCACGTTGGCAACTGAAAAAAAGTTTTTTTTTACCCTGCACCTGCTCTGCACACAGCTGAATTTCAGAGGCATTAAATGAGGTGAAATATGGTGTGCTGAATCACATTGGCAACGGAAAAAATATTTTTTATTACTCTGCACCAGCTCTGGACACAGCTGAATTTCAGTGACACTAAGCGACAAGGTGAAATATGGCATGCTGAATCACATTAGCAACCATTTGCTGTTATATTGACCAAGAAATATCGTCACTCCTTGCGGAGATTAACATGCAGATGAGGAGACTTAAAGCCGCAATGCTCCTCTGGGAAATATGCTAATTATGCAAATTGTCTCTTCAGAGAGGAAGAGAGCTAGAACTCTAGTGCCACCTTTTGGAAGGTAGCAATCCTACAAGTCAATGTCGACCCTTTAACGAGCCTTATCACATGATCTAGGATAATAGCCAAACCAGAATCTCAATTTGCAGACACTGTGTTTCGGGGTTCAGCCCTCGTCAGTGCAAAGCGGAGATCTGGTTTGGCTGTGTGAGAGGCGTCAGACCATTGTCCAAGAAATATCGTCACTCCTTGCGGAGATCAACATGCTAAGCATGCAGATGAGGAGACTTAAAGCCGCAATGCTCCTCTGGGAAATATGCTAATTATGCAAATTGTCTCTTCAGAGAGGAAGAGAGCTAGAACTCTAGTGCCACCTTTTGGAAGGTAGCAATCCTACAAGTCAATGTCGACCCTTTTACGAGCCTTATCACATGACCTAGGATAATAGCCAAACCAGAATCTCAATTTGCAGACACTGTGTTTCGGGGTTCAGCCCTCGTCAGTGCAAAGCGGAGATCTGGTTTGGCTGTGTGAGAGGCGTCAGACCATTGTCCAAGAAATATCGTCACTCCTTGCGGAGATCAACATGCTAAGCATGCAGATGAGGAGACTTAAAGCCGCAATGCTCCTCTGGGAAATATGCTAATTATGCAAATTGTCTCTTCAGAGAGGAAGAGAGCTAGAACTCTAGTGCCACCTTTTGGAAGGTAGCAATCCTACAAGTCAATGTCGACCCTTTAACGAGCCTTATCACATGACCTAGGATAATAGCCAAACCAGAATCTCAATTTGCAGACACTGTGTTTCGGGGTTCAGCCCCTCGTCAGTGCAAAGCGGAGATCTGGTTTGGCTGGCTGTTATATTGACAAATGGTGCTAAAACAAGATGTCAGCTCTTTATAGAAAAGGGGAAATATATATACTATAGGTATACTCGCGCTACCACTGGAGAATATAGCCACACTGAAGAACCCTTACCTTAAAAGAGGATTTGCAGAATAAATTCAGGTGTAAATGCGCCTTTTTGTCAGCAAGCTTGAAATGTAGAGGAGGATTTGCAAAATAAACTTTGAGTGCAAATACCCCTTTTTGTCAGCAAGCTAGAAGAAAAAGATATATTTTAAAGAAATACATCCAAAAAAATTAATATTAAAAATATATATATATAATAGTTAAAATGGTATAAAATAGTCGTGTGACACTAGTATTGTATATGAGTATAGCTGCCCCCCGAAAATTAAAATATATGTTGTATCAAATACACATGGTATATAGTATAGTCAAAAGTGTATATAGATCCTGCATGTGAATATCATTCGATAAATGAATATACACATATAGTGCGTACTAATCTAAAATATATATAAATGATGATCCGATGATATATTAGGTCAAGGGATCCCTGTAAATGTGAAGAACGATAAACTGTATACAAATGACCAGATGTTCTTATATATATATAATGCAAAGAGGACCAATAATGCAATATGATACAGCTATAGCATGTATGGGGATAAGTGGCTAAAAAAGTATAACCAAAAAGAAAGAGACACAATGTGTGTTCTTTAAAGTGTAATACAATAGCAGTCTGGTAAACGTCACTGACACGGCGTTGTGTTGGTGCCTGGGAGATCAACACAGACGGCGGTTGTGAAGGAAGTACTTATCTGAGGGAAGAAAGGATGATCGTAATGCCGTAGTGAGGGGGATCTTGACAACGCAGCGTGGGTTCCAGAAAACGGCCCGGCCGGTGGCACGCTTCCGGTGTACCCAGATGGAAGACGCTGATCACGGCAGACGGAGGTGCAGTAAAGCAATCTGTGATGACGTCGGTGGAGCTCGGCAAGATTCGGGTCACGTGACCCTGGCGGTTACGTGGTGCCCAGGGAACAAAATACGGTGTCCTAGAAGAGCCAAAAACCAATCCTACGCGTTTCGGAATCTGTCGGATTCCTTCCTCAGGGATGGCTCTTCCGGCGATATGCATCCATATATATAGCTTCTCAGTCAATCTTGTTAATGCAGATCAGTCAAATGCAAATAACTCAATATCGTTATTAAGTCCCTTAGGTTTGATGGTGTCTAGTTCAAAGATGCAACGTGTTTCTTCTCTAGACATTTTCTTAATGTAATCGCCTTTTCTCCAATCTTTTTTAACCCTTTTAATACCTGTAACCTTCATATCTTTCAGTGATCCTTTATGGATCATGTTGAAATGCCTAGATAAAGGGTGATCGTCATAACGGGTTCTAATATTACGAAGATGTTCCCCAATTCTTTTACAAAGGGGGCGTATTGTACGTCCCACGTATATTTTTTGACATGGACATTCAATAGCATATATCACCCCAGTAGTTTTGCAGCTGATAAAATCCCTAATGGGAAATTCTATACCATTTTGGGTCTTAATTACTTTTTGTTTTTTTAGTTTTAATGTTTTACACATTTTACATTTATTGCAAGGATGGAAACCTGTTATTAAGGTTTTGAAAGGACCTTTTGGCTGGTTAATATTGCTTAAAGGTTCAAAGTTCCGTACAGTTGGTGCAATAATATGGCCAATATTCTTAGCTTTTCTGAAGATAAACTTGGGGTGCATGGTGATTTTATCCCCAATTGTTTTATCCTCCTTTAGTAGTTTCCAATGTTTTTTTACTATACGCTTAAAAATGTGTACGTTGGAATTGTATTGGGTGATGAGGGGGACCGAGATGGTACTCGTTATATCCGGATTTTGTATTTCTTCGTGATGATTTTCTTGAAGTAACTCATCTCTAGGTATATTTTTCACATCATCCTTAATTTTCAATAAATGGTCCTTCTCATATCCTTTGCTTAGGAACTTGCTAATAAGTGTGTCTGCTTCACTATTGTAATTGGAGATACTTGAACAATTACGATGCAGTCTCAAAAATTGGCTACGTGGGATGTTCAAAAGCCATCTAGGTAAATGGCAGCTACTCATGGCAATATAGCTTTAGAATCCGTTGGTTTCATATACGTCGTTGTCTGAATAGATCCCTGATGGATAGATATGTCTATGTCTAAAAAGTGTACTTTTTCCCTACTAGTTGTGGCGTTAAAATTCAAAAGAAATCATTTTTATTAATATCATTTAAAAATAAATTCAAGGAATCTTCATCCCCTTTCCAGATAAAAAATACATCGTCAATAAAACGGAGCCATAGGGCCAGGTCCGCGCGCAGCTCCCACCCCATAAATGTGGAGATTTTCCCACCTACCCACATATAGGTTAGCGTAACTGGGCGCGAACCTGGTTCCCATGGCTGTACCCCATTGTTGGGTATAATAGTATATACCATGTTGAAAAGAATTATGTGTCAAGATAAAAAAGGCGCATTCTTTGATAAACTCAATAGATTCATTCGGGACAGTTTTTGCTTCTGTTAAAAAATATTCTAAAGCTTCGAGGCCTTTGTCATGCTGGATGACTGTGTATAAGGATGTAATATCCAATGTGCCTAGAATAAAGCTATTATTCCATTGGAATTTGTCCAAGATTTGAAGGATGTGTTTGCTATCTTTCAGATGAGAAGGTAAATTTGGTACTAATTTTTGCAGATAGCAATCCACATAATGTGATAGGTTGGATGTTAAATTACCTATTCCTGAAATAATGGGGCGGCCTGGTGGATTCTGCAAATCCTTGTGAATCTTAGGGAGATGGTAAAATACGGCCGTTCTAGGATTTGGAGTGTTTATATATTCAAATTCTTGCTTGCTCAATACTCCATTGTTTAAACCTTTAATTATTAGTTGTTTTAATTCCGAAGTGAAATTGGCCGTGGGATCTTCAGAAGACCTTTTATAGGTTTTTTTATCGCTAAGAATACGTTGGCACTCTTCTTCATAGCGTGAGTGATCCATAATGACAATGCTCCCGCCTTTGTCCGCTGGGCGGATGATAATGTCTTTCTTTTTTTGAAGTGCGTAGATAGCATTGCTTTCTTGTTTAGTGAGATTATGTCTATACTTAGAACATTTTTTCTCACTTATTTTTTTAAGGTCATGGATAACACTATTTTGGAATGATTTAAAGGCCTCAGAGTATTCGTTGATTGGATGAAATTTGGATTTGGCCCTTAGGCCTGTAGAATTTAATATTATTTCATTCTCAGATGCTGTAGGTCCTATCGTTTCGTTTATGCGTTTTTTGAAAAAAGTATTTTTTCAGAGCAAGTTTGCGCATAAACTGTTTAATACCTATAAAGGCCTCGAATTTATTAAATTTAGCTGCTGGTGCGAATTTAAGCCCCTTTCTTAATAAAGATTCTTCATTGGACTTTAATGGATATTTACTGAGGTTGAAAATCTTTTGGGGGTCACTTATTACTTCTTTTGATTTTTTCTTTTTTTGGGAGAATTTCCCTCCCCTGCAGCCCCTTTTACGTTTTTTCTTTGACCCAACTGAAAAAACGGATTCATGGCTCTACTCGTGGTGGGTAGTTGTATGTTATCTGTAGTTGACTGTATGCTACTGCCATGATTCTCAGTTTGTGTGCTAGTTGTTATACTTGGTCCTGGGGTAACTATTCCGTTCTCACAGTCGATTTCAGTTAGTGTTTCGTATCTGTTGTAGATAGTAATTGGAGTGGCGTTACCTTCTATAATTATGTTTTCCATTTGTTTCTCCTTTGGAATAGTAGAGGCAACGGGTTGAGTAGTTCTACAATTCTGTGTATAAATAGTTCTTATTGGGGTGGTATTGGTTTGAGTGGGTGTATGGACCTCTTCGGATTCTGGATATATAGAGAATCTGTCTTCTGACGAGATAATGGATAGATCACTACCCTCAATTTGATCTATAGTTTCAAACCCATCGAACTCTCTTTGTGGTCTAATATCATAGTTAGGGATGGCGTCTCGCCCAAATTTTCTCTTCTTCTTAGCAATGATTTCTTTTTCTTTGTTATTGATTCGAGTTTTGATGCTATTAGATAAATTCCTAATCTCAGGATGGTCAATTAGAGGGTTAATTTCCTTAAACAGTTGGGAGATAGCAATTTTATTAGAGACTAGTTGTTTTTTCCTTTTACTAATAATAAAGGAGACAGCTTGCTTAGAGAGTTCTTTCATTAGGTTATCCCATTCTTTCAATGTAGAAGGGTCCCCTATATCGCCTGACAATGATTTTTGAATGAGAAGTCCTTTTGGAATACAATCGAAGGCAAGATATCTTTCTAAAGTGACTATTTCCCATAAATCCCTCATTTCTTTTAATAACAGTTGTTCAAGGCGTTTGAGTGATTCTTTAGTAGTATGTAGACTTGACTCATTAAAAATTTTAACTGGTTCCTTTGGGCCCATGTTAAAGAAAGTTTGAATAAAATTAATCCTATCTTTTCTATCTTCCCATAAAGAACTCATGATGTTTCTGATTCAGGTGTGGTTCAGTTAGTGTGTACACAGCTGCCAGCTATAGAGTAGTGGTAAATATATGTATATATGTACATACATATATCTCTAGAAACAGGAAAAAACGGATATAGCGGCGCTAGTGCGTGTATATCTCCAATGAGCAGCAAGTAAAAATAGGCTTTCTACCACAGAGAAATCAAAAAGGGGAAATATATATACTATAGGTATACTCGCGCTACCACTGGAGAATATAGCCACACTGAAGAACCCTTACCTTAAAAGAGGATTTGCAGAATAAATTCAGGTGTAAATGCGCCTTTTTTGTCAGCAAGCTTGAAATGTAGAGGAGGATTTGCAAAATAAACTTTGAGTGCAAATACCCCTTTTTGTCAGCAAGCTAGAAGAAAAAGATATATTTTAAAGAAATACATCCAAAAAAATTAATATTAAAAATATATATATATAATATAGTATAAAATGATATAAAATAGTCGTGTGACACTAGTATTGTATATGAGTATAGCTGCCCCCCGAAAATTAAAATATATGTTGTATCAAATACACATGGTATATAGTATAGTCAAAAGTGTATATAGATCCTGCATGTGAATATCATTCGATAAATGAATATACACATATAGTGCGTACTAATCTAAAATATATAAATGATGATCCGATGATATATTAGGTCAAGGGATCCCTGTAAATGTGAAGAACGATAAACTGTATACAAATGACCTTTACACAGTCATCCACATGACAAAGGCCTCAAGCTTTAAATATTTTTTAACAGAGCAAAAATGTCCCGAAGAATCATTGAGTTTACAAAGAATGCGCCTTTATATCTTGACACATAATTCTTTTCAACATGGTAATACTATATACCCAACAATGGGGTACAGCCATGGAACCAGGTTCGCGCCAGTTCAAGCAAACTATATGTGGGTAGGTGGGAAAATCTCCAATTTATGGGTGGTAGGTGAGCTGCCGCGACCTGGCACTTCTCGTTTTATTGACGATGTAATTTTTATCTGGAAAGGGGATGAAGATTCCTTGAATTTATTTTTAAATGATATTAATAAAAATGATTTCTTTTTGAATTTTAACGCCACAACTAGTAGGGAAAAAGTACACTTTTTAGACATAGACATATCTATCCATCAGGGATCTATTCAGACAACGACGTATATGAAACCAACGGATTCTAAAGCTATATTGCCATGAGTAGCTGCCATTTACCTAGATGGCTTTTGAACATCCCACGTAGCCAATTTTTGAGACTGCATCGTAATTGTTCAAGTATCTCCAATTACAATAGTGAAGCAGACACACTTATTAGCAAGTTCCTAAGCAAAGGATATGAGAAGGACCATTTATTGAAAATTAAGGATGATGTGAAAAATATAACCTAGAGATGAGTTACTTCAAGAAAATCATCACGAAGAAATACAAAATCCGGATATAACGAGTACCATCTCGGTCCCCCTCATCACCCAATACAATTCCAACGTACACATTTTTAAGCGTATAGTAAAAAAACATTGGAAACTACTAAAGGAGGATAAAACAATTGGGGATAAAATCACCATGCACCCCAAGTTTATCTTCAGAAAAGCTAAGAATATTGGCCATATTATTGCACCAACTGTACGGAACTTTGAACCTTTAAGCAATATTAACCAGCCAAAAGGTCCTTTCAAAACCTTAATAACAGGTTTCCATCCTTGCAATAAATGTAAAATGTGTAAAACATTAAAACTAAAAAAACAAAAAGTAATTAAGACCCAAAATGGTATAGAATTTCCCATTAGGGATTTTATCAGCTGCAAAACTACTGGGGTGATATATGCTATTGAATGTCCATGTCAAAAAATATACGTGGGACGTACAATACGCCCCCTTTGTAAAAGAATTGGGGAACATCTTCGTAATATTAGAACCCGTTATGACGATCACCCTTTATCTAGGCATTTCAACATGATCCATAAAGGATCACTGAAAGATATGAAGGTTACAGGTATTAAAAGGGTTAAAAAAGATTGGAGAAAAGGCGATTACATTAAGAAAATGTCTAGAGAAGAAACACGTTGCATCTTTGAACTAGACACCATCAAACCTAAGGGACTTAATAACGATATTGAGTTATTTGCATTTGACTGATCTGCATTAACAAGATTGACTGAGAAGCTATATATATGGATGCATACGCCGGAAGAGCCATCCCTGAGGAAGGAATCCGACAGATTCCGAAACGCGTAGGATTGGTTTTTGGCTCTTCTAGGACACCGTATTTTGTTCCCTGGGCACCACGTAACCGCCAGGGTCACGTGACCCGAATCTTGCCGAGCTCCACCGACGTCATCACAGATTGCTTTACTGCACCTCCGTCTGCCGTGATCAGCGTCTTCCATCTGGGTACACCGGAAGCGTGCCACCGGCCGGGGCCGTTTTCTGGAACCCACGCTGCGTTGTCAAGATCCCCCTCACTACGGCATTACGATCATCCTTTCTTCCCTCAGATAAGTACTTCCTTCACAACCGCCGTCTGTGTTGATCTCCCAGGCACCAACACAACGCCGTGTCAGTGACGTTTACCAGACTGCTATTGTATTACACTTTAAAGAACACACATTGTGTCTCTTTCTTTTTGGTTATACTTTTTTAGCCACTTATCCCCATACATGCTATAGCTGTATCATATTGCATTATTGGTCCTCTTTGCATTATATATATATAAGAACATCTGGTCATTTGTATACAGTTTATCGTTCTTCACATTTACAGGGATCCCTTGACCTAATATATCATCGGATCATCATTTATATATTTTAGATTAGTACGCACTATATGTGTATATTCATTTATCGAATGATATTCACATGCAGGATCTATATACACTTTTGACTATACTATATACCATGTGTATTTGATACAACATATATTTTAATTTTCGGGGGCAGCTATACTCATATACAATACTAGTGTCACACGACTATTTTATACCATTTTATACTATTATATATATATATTTTTAATATTAATTTTTTTGGATGTATTTCTTTAAAATATATCTTTTTCTTCTAGCTTGCTGACAAAAAGGGGTATTTGCACTCAAAGTTTATTCTGCAAATCCTCCTCTACATTTCAAGCTTGCTGACAAAAAAGGCGCATTTACACCTGAATTTATTCTGCAAATCCTCTTTTAAGGTAAGGGTTCTTCAGTGTGGCTATATTCTCCAGTGGTAGCGCGAGTATACCTATAGTATATATATTTCCCCTTTTTGATTTCTCTGTGGTAGAAAGCCTATTTTTACTTGCTGCTCATTGGAGATATACACGCACTAGCGCCGCTATATCCGTTTTTTCCTGTTTCTAGAGATATATGTATGTACATATATACATATATTTACCACTACTCTATAGCTGGCAGCTGTGTACACACTAACTGAACCACACCTGAATCAGAAACATCATGAGTTCTTTATGGGAAGATAGAAAAGATAGGATTAATTTTATTCAAACTTTCTTTAACATGGGCCCAAAGGAACCAGTTAAAATTTTTAATGAGTCAAGTCTACATACTACTAAAGAATCACTCAAACGCCTTGAACAACTGTTATTAAAAGAAATGAGGGATTTATGGGAAATAGTCACTTTAGAAAGATATCTTGCCTTCGATTGTATTCCAAAAGGACTTCTCATTCAAAAATCATTGTCAGGCGATATAGGGGACCCTTCTACATTGAAAGAATGGGATAACCTAATGAAAGAACTCTCTAAGCAAGCTGTCTCCTTTATTATTAGTAAAAGGAAAAAAACAACTAGTCTCTAATAAAATTGCTATCTCCCAATGTTTAAGGAAATTAACCCTCTAATTGACCATCCTGAGATTAGGAATTTATCTAATAGCATCAAAACTCGAATCAATAACAAAGAAAAAGAAATCATTGCTAAGAAGAAGAGAAAATTTGGGCGAGACGCCATCCCTAACTATGATATTAGACCACAAAGAGAGTTCGATGGGTTTGAAACTATAGATCAAATTGAGGGTAGTGATCTATCCATTATCTCGTCAGAAGACAGATTCTCTATATATCCAGAATCCGAAGAGGTCCATACACCCACTCAAACCAATACCACCCCAATAAGAACTATTTATACACAGAATTGTAGAACTACTCAACCCGTTGCCTCTACTATTCCAAAGGAGAAACAAATGGAAAACATAATTATAGAAGGTAACGCCACTCCAATTACTATCTACAACAGATACGAAACACTAACTGAAATCGACTGTGAGAACGGAATAGTTACCCCAGGACCAAGTATAACAACTAGCACACAAACTGAGAATCATGGCAGTAACATACAGTCAACTACAGATAACATACAACTACCCACCACGAGTAGAGCCATGAATCCGTTTTTTCAGTTGGGTCAAAGAAAAAACGTAAAAGGGGCTGCAGGGGAGGGAAATTCTCCCAAAAAAAGAAAAAATCAAAAGAAGTAATAAGTGACCCCCAAAAGATTTTCAACCTCAGTAAATATCCATTAAAGTCCAATGAAGAATCTTTATTAAGAAAGGGGCTTAAATTCGCACCAGCAGCTAAATTTAATAAATTCGAGGCCTTTATAGGTATTAAACAGTTTATGCGCAAACTTGCTCTGAAAAAATATTTTTTCAAAAAACGCATAAACGAAACGATAGGACCTACAGCATCTGAGAATGAAATAATATTAAATTCTACAGGCCTAAGGGCCAAATCCAAATTTCATCCAATCAACGAATACTCTGAGGCCTTTAAATCATTCCAAAATAGTGTTATCCATGACCTTAAAAAAATAAGTGAGAAAAAATGTTCTAAGTATAGACATAATCTCACTAAACAAGAAAGCAATGCTATCTACGCACTTCAAAAAAAGAAAGACATTATCATCCGCCCAGCGGACAAAGGCGGGAGCATTGTCATTATGGATCACTCACGCTATGAAGAAGAGTGCCAACGTATTCTTAGCGATAAAAAAACCTATAAAAGGTCTTCTGAAGATCCCACGGCCAATTTCACTTCGGAATTAAAACAACTAATAATTAAAGGTTTAAACAATGGAGTATTGAGCAAGCAAGAATTTGAATATATAAACACTCCAAATCCTAGAACGGCCGTATTTTACCATCTCCCTAAGATTCACAAGGATTTGCAGAATCCACCAGGCCGCCCCATTATTTCAGGAATAGGTAATTTAACATCCAACCTATCACATTATGTGGATTGCTATCTGCAAAAATTAGTACCAAATTTACCTTCTCATCTGAAAGATAGCAAACACATCCTTCAAATCTTGGACAAATTCCAATGGAATAATAGCTTTATTCTAGGCACATTGGATATTACATCCTTATACACAGTCATCCAGCATGACAAAGGCCTCGAAGCTTTAGAATATTTTTTAACAGAAGCAAAAACTGTCCCGAATGAATCTATTGAGTTTATCAAAGAATGCGCCTTTTTTATCTTGACACATAATTCTTTTCAACATGGTATATACTATTATACCCAACAATGGGGTACAGCCATGGGAACCAGGTTCGCGCCCAGTTACGCTAACCTATATGTGGGTAGGTGGGAAAATCTCCACATTTATGGGGGTGGGGAGCTGCGCGCGGACCTGGCCCTATGGCTCCGTTTTATTGATGATGTATTTTTTATCTGGAAAGGGGATGAAGATTCCTTGAATTTATTTTTAAATGATATTAATAAAAATGATTTCTTTTTGAATTTTAACGCCACAACTAGTAGGGAAAAAGTACACTTTTTAGACATAGACATATCTATCCATCAGGGATCTATTCAGACAACGACGTATATGAAACCAACGGATTCTAACAGCTATATTGCCATGAGTAGCTGCCATTTACCTAGATGGCTTTTGAACATCCCACGTAGCCAATTTTTGAGACTGCATCGTAATTGTTCAAGTATCTCCAATTACAATAGTGAAGCAGACACACTTATTAGCAAGTTCCTAAGCAAAGGATATGAGAAGGACCATTTATTGAAAATTAAGGATGATGTGAAAAATATACCTAGAGATGAGTTACTTCAAGAAAATCATCACGAAGAAATACAAAATCCGGATATAACGAGTACCATCTCGGTCCCCCTCATCACCCAATACAATTCCAACGTACACATTTTTAAGCGTATAGTAAAAAAACATTGGAAACTACTAAAGGAGGATAAAACAATTGGGGATAAAATCACCATGCACCCCAAGTTTATCTTCAGAAAAGCTAAGAATATTGGCCATATTATTGCACCAACTGTACGGAACTTTGAACCTTTAAGCAATATTAACCAGCCAAAAGGTCCTTTCAAAACCTTAATAACAGGTTTCCATCCTTGCAATAAATGTAAAATGTGTAAAACATTAAAACTAAAAAAACAAAAAGTAATTAAGACCCAAAATGGTATAGAATTTCCCATTAGGGATTTTATCAGCTGCAAAACTACTGGGTGATATATGCTATTGAATGTCCATGTCAAAAAATATACGGGACGTACAATACGCCCCCTTTGTAAAAGAATTGGGGAACATCTTCGTAATATTAGAACCCGTTATGACGATCACCCTTTATCTAGGCATTTCAACATGATCCATAAAGGATCACTGAAAGATATGAAGGTTACAGGTATTAAAAGGGTTAAAAAAGATTGGAGAAAAGGCGATTACATTAAGAAAATGTCTAGAGAAGAAACACGTTGCATCTTTGAACTAGACACCATCAAACCTAAGGGACTTAATAACGATATTGAGTTATTTGCATTTGACTGATCTGCATTAACAAGATTGACTGAGAAGCTATATATATGGATGCATACCGCCGGAAGAGCCATCCCTGAGGAAGGAATCCGACAGATTCCGAAACGCGTAGGATTGGTTTTTGGCTCTTCTAGGACACCGTATTTTGTTCCCTGGGCACCACGTAACCGCCAGGGTCACGTGACCCGAATCTTGCCGAGCTCCACCGACGTCATCACAGATTGCTTTACTGCACCTCCGTCTGCCGTGATCAGCGTCTTCCATCTGGGTACACCGGAAGCGTGCCACCGGCCGGGGCCGTTTTCTGGAACCCACGCTGCGTTGTCAAGATCCCCCTCACTACGGCATTACGATCATCCTTTCTTCCCTCAGATAAGTACTTCCTTCACAACCGCCGTCTGTGTTGATCTCCCAGGCACCAACACAACGCCGTGTCAGTGACGTTTACCAGACTGCTATTGTATTACACTTTAAAGAACACACATTGTGTCTCTTTCTTTTTGGTTATACTTTTTTAGCCACTTATCCCCATACATGCTATAGCTGTATCATATTGCATTATTGGTCCTCTTTGCATTATATATATATAAGAACATCTGGTCATTTGTATACAGTTTATCGTTCTTCACATTTACAGGGATCCCTTGACCTAATATATCATCGGATCATCATTTATATATATTTTAGATTAGTACGCACTATATGTGTATATTCATTTATCGAATGATATTCACATGCAGGATCTATATACACTTTTGACTATACTATATACCATGTGTATTTGATACAACATATATTTTAATTTTCGGGGGGCAGCTATACTCATATACAATACTAGTGTCACACGACTATTTTATACCATTTTATACTATTATATATATATATTTTTAATATTAATTTTTTTGGATGTATTTCTTTAAAATATATCTTTTTCTTCTAGCTTGCTGACAAAAAGGGGTATTTGCACTCAAAGTTTATTTTGCAAATCCTCCTCTACATTTCAAGCTTGCTGACAAAAAAGGCGCATTTACACCTGAATTTATTCTGCAAATCCTCTTTTAAGGTAAGGGTTCTTCAGTGTGGCTATATTCTCCAGTGGTAGCGCGAGTATACCTATAGTATATATATTTCCCCTTTTTGATTTCTCTGTGGTAGAAAGCCTATTTTTACTTGCTGTTCATTGGAGATATACACGCACTAGCGCCGCTATATCCGTTTTTTCCTCTTTATAGAAAAGGCCTTATTTCTGGATATTGTGCATGTTTCCTGTGCCCTGATTGGCTTGCCAGAATTTGCATACATAAAGTTAGAAAAAAAATTACAAGCACGCCACTCCTCTGAGCTTTACTCACACCCTTCCATCCTCAAACACGTGCTCTCAGGTCATCATACACCACCACTATCCTAGCCAACGTGCTGAAAACACTTAAGTGGCAACACAATTATTTTCCCGCACTTTTACCGAATTTTAACAATTTTTTCCTATTTCAAGAAAAATTGCACATGTTTCCGATCATGAATCCGAATATGCCATATTCATGCCGAATATATGTTTGGTGATAGTTTTCCGAACATATTCGCTCATTTCTAATCCATACATCTAAGGTCGTAAAAGGGTTAAAATCCCCATGCCAGGACTGAAAGAGTTTTTTTTAAATTCCCTTTGAAGTACAGTCAGAAAGTTCTCATGCAGTGGTGCCATAATTGAGAGCATGGGAGCTGATCAGCTGATGAACTCCAGTGAACTCTCTCATGGCAACTCAGTGATACACTGCGGGAATGATTACCTCCTGTCAGTGTATTGCCGGCGGCCAGGTAGAATGGTCACATCTCTCGATGTGACTGTTCTACACATGAGATCACAGTGGGACACTCGGGATTGCATGTACTATGGCAGACAGGTGAGTATATGTTGGTTTATTATTTCACATTTTTTCTAGGAGACGATAGTGTTGGTGATTTGGTGTTAGGTGAGTATAATGGGCTTTTATTTTTATGTGGATGTTTATATAATTATTTAACTTTTTTAACTGTGAGCACAAGCGCCACCAGATAATACTACGTCTCCTATCAGTGGCACCTGTATCACTGTTATCAGTGACAGTAGACATAGCCTGATGGGAGCAGTAGTCTCATCAGCCCACACCTTCTGACCTGCTGTAAGCTTTTAACCGCAGGTCACCACTGTGGGTCACAGTCACAGCTGTGTGGTCATGCTGACATCTGACAGCATGACTACGCAGCACTCTGACCGACAGTCTGCGGTAGCATTACCGCGGGTCGCATTCACTGCTGTGGGGTCACGCTGACATCTGACAGCATGATCCTGCAGCATTCTGATCAACAGTCTGTGGTAGTGTTACCATAGGACACAGTCACAGCTGCGGGTCACTGCGACATCTGACAGCGTTACCCCGCAGTGCTCTGCCCGAATGTCTTACTGGCGGTAGTGTTACCACCGATAAGAACAACCGCGCTGGTGTTTCACACAGATGACGTAAAACAAAAACTCAGCTAATCGGCAGCAAATCCACAAACATTTTTATACCTGCATTTTTGCTGTGGATTTGAGTGACTCAATTGAAGTCAATGGGTGAAAAATGGTCCAGAAGCGCAAAAAGAATTGACATGCTGCAGAAAAGAATTCACTACAAATACTTATGGAAAATTACTGATCATGTGCACAACATTTCAGGATTGTCATTGAATTAGCATGCATAAGGAATCCATAGCAGTTTTGGCTCATTTCTGAGCAGAAAAAACACCACGAAAATGCATAAATAATGCACTGTGTGTACATAGCCTAACAACAGCTTGAAAGTGAATTTTAAAATCAGAAATGTTGGCATGCTGAAATGTATATTCAGCAAATGCACTCAATATTTGGTTGGGGCTACTTTTCCATCAATTACTGCATCAGTGTTGTGTGGCATGGAGGTGATCAGCCTGTGGCACTGCTGAGGTGTTATGGAAACCCAGGTTTCTTTGATTGCAGCCTTCATCTCATCTGCATTGTTGGGTCTAGTGTCTCTCATCTTCCTCTCGACAAGGTCATGCGAGTTTGCAGGCCAATCAAGCACAGTGATACTGTTGTTTTTAAACCAGGTACTGGTACTTTTGACAGTGTGGACAGGTGCCAAGTCCTGCTGGAGAATTAAATTTCTATCTCCAAAATGCTTCTTAGCAGAGTGATGCATGAAGTGCTTTAAAATTTCCTGGTAGACAGCTGCGCTGACTTTGGTCTTGATAAAATACAGTGGACCTACACCAGCAGATGACATGGCTCCCCAAACCATCACTGATTGTGGAAACTTAACACTAGACCTCACACAGCTTGGATTGTGTGCCTCTCCACTCTTCCTCCAGAACCTAGGAAAGGGGTCTCAAACTGCATTCCACGAGGGCCGGAAACCGTGCGTGTTTTCAAGATTTCCATAGCATTGCACTAGGTGCTGGAATCATTATCTGTGCAGGTGATTAAATTATCAGCTGTGCAATACAAGGAAATCCTGAAAACATGACCTGTTTGGGGCCCTTGAGGAATGCAGTTTGAGACCTCTGCTCTAAGACCTTGATTTCCAAATGAAATGCAAAATTTACTTTCATCTGAAAACAACACCTTGTACCACTGAGCAAAAGTCCAGTTCTTTTTCTCCTTGGCCCAGGTAAGATGCTTCTGGTGTTGTCTATTGGTCATGAGTGGCTTGACAAAAGGAATGTGACACTTGTCACCCATATTCTGGATAGAAGGAGGTAAGATTCCTCCTTGCATTCTTCCACACTTCAAGAAATTTCCTCCATTATCATCATGCCCTAACATTGATTTATTCGTCCAGGTGGTGACTAAGGAGCTATTAAAGATCCCTAGCTTTATTCCCAGTGACAATTTATCTAGGGAGGAGCATATACATTTGAAATATCTTAAAAATCTACCTGACGGGGTACTGAAACCTGCTGATAAAGGGGACAACATTGTTGTCTGGCCAAAAAGGATGTACGAGGAGGAAGCCATTCGCCAGTTGAACAATGTAACCTGCTATAGGAGATTGACATACAACCCCCTTTCGGCATACAGTGCCCAACTTAAATCAATCCTGAAACGGGTATTTGATCAAGAGGTTATAAATAAAGATCTAGCGTCAGCACTCATTGTCAGTGAACCAACTGTATTGACGTTATACAGTTATACCTCCTCCCTAAGATTCACAAAAATGTCAAAACACCTACTGGCCGACCAATAATATCTGACAGAGGAAACTACTTGGAGCATGTTAATTGATAGATCGATTTCCATTTTCAACCTCTAGATGCCAATCTCCCTTCATTTTTAAAAGACACTGGAGAGCTTCTCCTTAAGCTGAATGGCCTCTTTTTAGAGGCCGATGCTATACTTGTTTCTGCTGACGTAGAATCTCTCTATACTAGTATAAAACAAGCTGAAGGACTTCCGCTTTTTTAGGTACATCTATTGAGAGAACTTCTATAGGAACTCCTCGAGTTTACCCACACTCATAATTTCTTCATTTTTAAGGGGTCTTTCTTCCTGCAGCTCCAGGGGACAGCCATGGGAGAGGACTTTGTGCCATCATATGCAATCTGTTCCTGGGGCTGTGAAAGAGGGACCTCTTTCGGTCAGACCAACAGACATCAATGAATCGCGTCCCTTTTTGGATGCGATACATCGATGATACACTGTTGGACTGGCAGGGAACCCCTATTGATCTTTATGATTTTATTTGTTACCTGAACAATAATGATCTTTATATACGTTTGACCTTTTTGTGGAATTTCAAAAAGATTGAATTTCTTGATGTTACAATTAAAAAAGATTCTGAGGGCCTAATACAGACTGATATTTTCAGAAAAAGACTGCTACGAACATGTTGCTGCACACATCTTCTTGCCATCCTCAACATATGATCAGGTCTGTGCCTACTGGCCAGTTCCTCCACCTCCGTCGCATTTGTTCCACCGATGATGATTTCGAGACAAGTGCGGAGGAACTTAAAATGCGATTTATGGAATGCGGATATAGCCGGCGTCTCCTAAAGTAAGCCTATAATAGGGCCAAACATTCATCTCGTAACCAATTATTATACGGAAGCAGGGCCTATGATATATCTGAGGGGCCTGGCAAGTTACGTTTTATCACAAATTATCATTCATGCTCAGGACAAGATAGACAGGCCCTCTCCAAAGCTTGGCCTGTATTGAAAGTTGACCCTATCATTGGCAAATTTATCCCTGACACACCAGCAATAACATTTAGACATGCAAGGAATTTATGTCAACATCTTACCCGCAGTCATTATACCAGTGAAAGAAGGGGTACCTTTTTGGATAATTTCTCGCATGGAGGAGGATGTTTTCCTTGCGGCCACTGCGTCGCCCGTCCCAACACTGAAAAATGTGATTCCTTTATGGATTCAGGTGTCATAACAAACTTTAAGATCAATAATTTATTACATGTACCAATAGGTACATTACTTATTATGCCACCTGCCCTTGTGGTCTATTTTATGTAGGCCTCACAACCAGACAACTTAAAGTTCGTGTACGCGAACATGTGTTGGGGATTAAGGTAGCAGTTGCCCACACGGACACATTCACCCTCAAAACCCTTCCACGCCATTTTAAAACAGTTCACAACTGTGATAGTACACTGCTGAGGGTGAGAGGCATTAATTCCCTCAATATTGGCATCCGTGGTGGAAATTTGTCCCAAAGATTGGGTCAACTTGAGACTGATTGGATCTGAACCTTAAAAACAGTCCACCCATTGGGGTTAAATGAGAATTTAAGTTTTGTCCCTTTTCTATGAGCGCCCCTCTGTTGCAGGCATTGGGTTTAATCTACACCCTTTTGGTTTTAATTTTGTATATATACTTACATATGTTTTATATCTTAGTTTATTTTTTTCTTTTCGTGATATGGACCTATGAAGAGTCTTGGATAAATGAGGGAACCATCTTTTGAAGCCAGCTGCATGATAGCGCATAGTGATGTTATGGACTCATTGATTGCCATCTGTCAACATTTGTTTATTATTATTTTTTGGATTCATACAATTATTTATCACCATTTTTTCAAATACTAGTTATATTATTATTTCTATTCATTTGGTGTATTTTTTATTTTATTTTTTATTTATTGTTTATGCTTCTTTCTGTTCATTTTTTGTAATTGGCGTCATATGCATATTCAGTGACATGAGATTGAATTATGTGCTAACTATTCTAATATTATACTAAATATGCTAAATTGTATTTGTTTGTATTATATTTGCTTCATTGATTTTTCTGTCATTGATAATACAAGATTTTATAGATGCCAAGGCAGTTAATACTATGTCGCCACCATATTACTCTCATGGTATACAACATCACATGGCACTGCTGTCCTGTTAGTTTCTGTGTGAGTGGTGCTGCTTAGGCCTGATCGCATGGGGCCCCATGGGTTTCTGGAGTTGGCCGCTTCGTCCGGCACTGGAATTCATGTATTGCAGTTGTCATGACAGCGCATCATGTTCCTGCACCCTTCTTCGGTCTCCATGCTTGTGATGCAGCCGGACGTGGATCGCGTGGTACAGCGTATTTCTTGCGCTGGCTCCCTCGCATGGTATGGGTGGCCGGCATCTTGGTTACCATGATGTCCTAAGCCTCTGTGCTTGTGACGCGGCCGGCGTTGGATCACGTGGTGCCACATGTTTCCTGCGCTGGCTGTCTTGCATAGTATGGGTGGCCAGCGTCCTGGTCACCATGACAGCACACCACCTTTCCCTCCCAATTGATTACGTCTATTTCCGACCTCTTCCTTATATAACCTTACTCTGTTTTGCAATTCTCAGGCCCCCTGAAGGAGATATTCCGAAACATGCGTAGAGGAAGTGGGCGGACCACTTGGAGACACTGCTGTCTACTTACATTTACGGGTAAATTGTTTTTTTGTATGGTCTTTTACATCATGCATACCCTCCTAAAATGTTTATGATCCTAGATATTGTAGCTCTGTGATTCATTTTGAATTTATTTGTAGCTTTTACTTGTTTAGCAGTAGCTATCTCTCTCCTTATGGCTGATACAGCCGCCCACTATGTGATTGTGATTTAAACTCTTTTTGGTCTGGCCCGCCCTATGCAGTGCAGGGTCTATACCTACCCATGTTTTATCCACCTTTTCCTTGTCTGCTTTTGTACCAATAAATGTTTTACCCTTTATGTACTTGACGTTTAATTGCTATTTGTTGGATTCTTTTATTTCCCCCCTTCACATGTCCTGGATAAGTCTGTGTGTGGTGGCTCTTGAAGCAATGACTCAAGCATCAGTCCACTCCCTGTGAATCTCACCCAAATTTTTGAATGGCCTTTTCTAAAAAATCCATTTAAGGCTGCCATTATCCCAGTTGCTTGTGCATCTTTTTATACCACACTTTTTCCTTCCATACAACTTTCCATTAATATGCTTGAATATAGCACTCTGTGAACAGCCAGCTTCTTTAGCAAGGACCTTTTGTGTCTTACCCTCCTTGTGGAGTGTGTCAATGACTGCCTTCTGGACACCTGTCTAGTCAGCAGTCTTCCATATGATTGTGGAGCCTACTGAAACAGACTAAGGGATCTTTTTAAATGCTTAGGAAATCTTTGCAGGTGTTTTGTGATAATTATTCTAATTTACTGTGATAATGACTTTTGAGTTTTCATTGGCTGTAAGCCATAATCATCAACACTAACAGAAATAAACACTTGATATAGATCACTCTGTTTGTAATGACTCTATGTAATATGAGTTTCACTTTTTGTATTGAAGAACTGAAATAAATTAACTTTTTGTTGATATTCTAATTTTGCAAGAAGCTGCTGTATACTGGAAAGTCTGAACCAGGTAATACCAGCATATATAGAGGACTATGTCACATGTATGCTACATTGTGTATGTTTTTTTCACCTCCTACATGTACTTATGCTCCTATGTTTGTGTGCCTACCAGCCTCCATTTTTCAAAGTGTTTCCATGTATGTCTTGTATTAATAAAGCATATTTTTTAATGGGCAAATACACTCTGTAGGTGTTTTTCCTACTCTCTTGTGATGTTACATACTCAGTGAGTTTAGCCCTCTCTAGTATGGTTAATATATGGGTCCTGAGTTGCTAATAAATAAGTTGATTTAGTCTAATAGGATGTACTTACATAGCACACCACTACTGTGGATTGTTGCCACAGTTTTGTATTTTTTGGAAGTTATCTAGCATTTCTTGGTTGCTCTTTTTGGGGAAGAGGAAGAATTGAGGTTGAAGAAAGTTATTTCCAGTGCAGTAAAAAATGTATGGTAAAAGAAAAAAATGGCAATGGAAAAGGATGGAAAAAGAAAAAAAAGCATATCACAACATCTGCCATTAAGAATATGGGAGTGACTGATAGGAGTAGCAGCCCCACCACTGCAACAAACCATCCGGGCAGTAGTTTTGTTATGTGCAGGTGTGTTTTTTCCTCCTTTGGCTCTGGAAAATGTAATAGTGAAAAAATTGTAGGACATGATGTACTATGACACCTCACTGTTAGGGGTCGAGTTCCCGCTCCTGCACAAGGGGAATCTCGAGCTATCCCCGCTGCGGTCTCCCATCTGTCTCCGGCCGCAGTGGAACCTGCTCAGCAGAGACGTCAGTCCCAGCGTCTAACTCAGTCTAGTGCTGTGCAGAGGATGACTGCTGCCACTCCAGGTCCTGCCATTGTAACTAGTGCAGGTCAGCGGCAAGCAGACTCATGTTGGGACTAAGTCCTGTGCTTTCCTTTCTGAGCATGCCCAAGGTAAGATCTCTCATAGGAGATCAGGGGTCACATGCTCAGCTACTGCAGCGACTCCCATTGGTTCTCCTGGAAGGTTCTGAACCTGCTTGAGTTCTGGGGCAGGCTTCCATTGGTTCTTCCAGGAAGGTCTTGCAGTTGCTGCTGCTATAAAAGGGTTGCACAGCCGCACGGCCATGCGCTAGTGTCAATTATGTTATGTGCTTTGTGCCAGTATGATCATGCACGCATGTGGTTAGGGCTCAGCTGAAATAAGCCCCTAGAATACCGGCACCTCCGGTGAGGAGATTTGTATGCACGTGTTCAGGGCCTGGCTGAAATAAGCCCCTAGAATACCGGCTTCCCCGGTGAGGAGTTGCTTGTTTGCGTTGCTGAATGCATGATCACAGACTGCTATCCGCACAGCAGTTATCTGTGTACCCCTGTGGTGTTAACAGGACACAGTCTCTATCTCTGCGTCATTACCTCAGCGACTCTGTGGTGTAACAGAGTTCGCTTATACCGCCATATAGTGCCACAGGATCTATGTTTGCGACTCTGTGAAGTAACAGAGTTCGCTTATACCACCATCTTACTAGCAGCAGGCTCTGCCTGCACGGTGGACCCGGGCTGCGAACGCACCCTTTATTTATATTTATTTTGGGGCGTTCCGCAGACCCTAACACACTCCTCTCAAAGTAGAATTATGGTACTTCTGACAGTGACACCATCAATGTTCTGCACATTCCTCCTTTTCCATAATAGTTAATCTTTTCAATTGTGGACTTTCAATTACATCAATGACATTTCTGAACCCTAATCAGATCCATTTTCCCCTAAACCACAGCACGCAGTGTACCAATGATCATATATCACAACTTTTTTCAGTTGCTGCTTTGTATGAGAACAATCAGCGTTTGAATGTTGATTATATGAGGGCAGAAGGAATAGAGGACATAACTAAAATGCTTAGCTGTGTTGGTTGGGAGCCAGATTGGGATAAAGGAAAGGTGTTGTCAACATCAAATGAGTGTATTGGTATCAGTTATAAAGAGCAGAATCAAAATCTGCCCAAAATTTCTTCCAAGTGAAAGTCTTTTATTATACAGTGGGTTCGGAAAGTGTTCAGACCCCTTTAAATTTTTCACTGTTTGTTTCATTGTAGCCATTTGTTGAACGCAAAAAAGTTCATTTTTTTCTCATTAATGTACACTCTGCACCCCATCTTTACTGAAAAAAAACAGAAATGTAGAATTTTTTGCAAATTTATTAAAAAAGAAAAACTGAAATATCACATAGCCATAAGTATTCAGACCCTTTGTTCAGTATTGAGTAGAAGCACCCTTTTGAGCAAGTACAGCCATGAGTCTTCTTGAGAATGATGCAACAAGTTTTTCACACCTGGATTTGGGGATCCTCTGCCATTCTTCCTTGCAGATCCTCTCCAGTTCTGTCAGGTTGGATGGTGAACTTTGGTGAACAGCCATTTTCAGGTCTCTCCGGAGATGCTCAATTGGGTTTAGGTCAGGGCTTTAGCTGGGCCAGTCAAGAATGGTCACAGAATTGTTCTGAAGCCACTCCTTTGTTATTTCAGCTGTATGCTTGGGGTCATTGTCTTGTTGGAAGGTGAACCTTCGGCCAAGTCTGAGGACCAGAGCACTCCGGAAGAGGTTTTCATCCAAGATAGCTCTGTACTTGGCCACATTCATATTTACTTCAATTGCAACCAGTTGTCCTGTCCCTGCAGCTGAAAAACAATCCCATAGCATGATGCTGCCACCACCACGTTTCACTGTTGTGATTGTATTGGGCAGATGATGAGCAGTGCCTGGTTTTCTTCACACATACAGCTTAGAATTATCACCAGAAAGTTCTTTCTTTGTCTCATCAGACCAGAGAATCTTATTTCTCATAGTCTTGGTGTCCTTCATGTGTTTTTTTTTAGCAAACTCTATTTGGGCTTTCATATGTCTTGCACTGAGGAGAGGCTTCTGTCAGGCCACTCTGCCATAAAGGCTCAATTAGTGGAGGACTGCAGTAATATTTGACTTTGTGTAACTTTCTCCCATCTCCCTACTGCATCTGTGGAGCTCCACCACAGTGATCTTGGGGTTCTTCTTTACCTCTCTCACCAAGGCTCTTCTCCCACGATTGCTCAGATTGGCTGGACTGCCAGGTCTAGAAAGACTTCTGGTGGTGCCAAACTTCTTCCATTTAAGGATTATGGAGGCCAATGTGCTCTTAGGAACTTTGAGTACTGCAAAAATTATTTTGTAACCTTGGCCAGATGTTTCCACTTTGAGCTCCTTGGCCAGTTCCTTTGACCTCATGATTCTTATTTGGTCTGACATGCACTGTGAGCTGTGAGGTCTTATATAGACAGGTGTGTGCTTTTACAAATCAAGTCCTATCAGTTTAATTAAATACAGCTAGATGCCAATGAAGGAGAACCATCTCAAGGAGGATCACAAGGAAATAGACAGCATGTGACGTAAATATGAGTGTCTGAGCAAAGGGTCTGAATAATTATGACCATGTGATATTTCAGTTTTTCTTTTTTAATAAATTTGCAAATATTTCTACATTTCTGTTTTTTTATCAGTCAAGATGAGGAGCAGAGTGTACATTAATGAGAAAAAAAATGAACTTTTTCGCATTTACCAAATGGCTGCAATGAAAAAAAGAGTGAAAAATTTAAAGGGGTCTGAAAACTTTCCGAAACTACTGTATGGTCAGCACAGGAGCAGGTGATTCCACAGCTGGTAGAAGAGGTTCAAGAGCACTTGAAAGCTCCGATTTTGGTCATGGTGTTGGCTAGTCCAATGTGTCATATTCTCAGGTCATTCTTTTACACATTGCCAGCCAACAAATTATTTGCAATTTGCAGACTCTGCGGGGGTGATGTTCCAGTTGTGGATGTTCCAGAACACATCAGCAGAAACTACGGCAAACCGTAAGCACGTGAAAAGGTGTCATCTGTTCATTTGGGAAAAGCAAACAAGCCAGCAATATGAGCATGGCTCAAGTTGTCATCCTTCTCCTTATAATTGTCTTTCTGGTAGCCAGGCTTCATACTCAAGTAGTATCTATCGCATGGGTGAAGGGGAAAAGGAAAATAGTCAGCTCACCAGTCTTCTGCAGGTTTCTCTGATTGAACACGCACGGAGGAGCCTTGATCAGAGGCGTGGTTCACAATGGAAAATAATCCTTTTATTAATAAAGTACATTTTTTTGGCCGTTACATGGGTGACCTGTTGTTAATATGGAAAGGGGAACAAGAAGAAATCGTTGATTTCATCAACTATATCAACATGAATGAATTTAATTTTTCCTTCACTTACTGTACTTCAAAATCTTCAATTAATTTTTTGGATATTTTATTATCGGTTGATTCTCATACAAACTCAATCCTTATATCCACATACTGAAAAACTACTGATACCAATTCTATTCTAGAAGCGCACTCATCTCACCCCAAACATGTAATTAACAACATACCCAAGGGAGAATTGATAAGATTAAAAAGAAACTGTACCTCTCTTGCTACATATGAAGTGGAATCTAAAAAAACTATCAATAGACTCCGAAGGAGAGGATATCCAAATTGGACTCACTGCAAGGCACAAAATGTTGTCAGTAAAATTGACAGGAATACACTGATCTCGAGGTCTAATAGGTCGGCTAAAAAAGGAAAAATTTCTACTAGTATCAACTTTGTTACTGAATTTAGCCCACAATTTGATTCTATTATTGATGTTATAAAAAATATGTTCCCATTGTACATGGTGATGCTAGGTTTTCTCAAATTCTGAATAATTCTCATTTGCTTTTTGTTGCAAAAAAGCACCATCATTAGGACGTATACTTGCTCCCAGTTTGTTTACAAGCACCCAAAAGAACGGGAATAACACGTGGTTAAATTATAAGGGCTTTTACAAGTGTGGACATCACCCATGCAAAACTTGCAACTATGTCCGAAAAAATAAAAGATTTACTTCCACCGCAACAGGTCTTTCTTATCCAATTACCACACACATGAATTGTAACACAGAAGGTTTAATTTATTTAATAGAATGTGTGACCTGCAAGTTACAATATGTGGGATGTACAATCGGCCCTTTTAAAAAAAGATTTAGAAAACATCTTTCGGAAGCCACAAGCTCCACTGCCCATAATATTTCAGCGGTATCTTACCATTGTAAAATGGTTCATGCAGGCAGTACTAGCACTATTGTGGCTATGGGTATTGAAAAGGTTAATAAGCCCACGAGAGGAGGTGATTATAGACGCAGAGTCCTCAATCGTGAATCATTTTGGATTTTTAAATTAAATACAAGAGTGCCCTTTGGTTTAAATAAACGAAAAGACCTTATTTTGCAATATGATTGAATAAAAATGTTTTTTTTCCTTTTTCAGGAGCTGTTCATTAACCCACACTTGCAAAGGCCCTTTTTTTTCTAGTGCACTTTCCTAAGTTGTCATAATATGATTCTAATGAATGTATTTCAGTATAAGTTATAGGTTTTCTATGATATGTATATTTGTACTTTTGTCATTCTCTTGTCCAAGTGATTTGATTGTTTGTTCTTAGAATTTTTAATTACTGCACCTCTTTGTCATGTGCAGTTAATTATTTAAGGTTTGGACAAGGGATCTCATTTCATACCATGACTAAGTGTCATGTGTGCATTGCCACGAAGATCGTCGCGGTTGCACATTTTGACTTCTCACAGCTGAGCTGCTGTTTCTTTGTGTTTGGCAGCTAGGGAGTTAATTCTGTCTGTGCTCGGTGCTGGGACTGGGTGCAGTTTCTCCCGGCTGCAATTGATTATTTGTTGATTGGTTTCCTTTAAATTCCTGGTTGTCTGCTTGGGGAGTTGCCAGTGAAACCTTCATGCAGACCACAGATAGGAATGAATCTGTATAGACTTTAGTTGTGAGCTCCTTAGTTGTTCTAAGCTCAACTTGGTTAGAGTTTATTTCCCAGACCATTTATTTTCCTTTGGTGTTTGAGTGTGTATGCAAGCGAGTGTTATCCTGTCTGTCTTATATGTCTAATCTGTGTATTTAGCTAAGATCAGCCCATATCCCTTTGGTGGTAGTCAGGATCCTTCTTAGGACTGATTACAGGGTTCAGGGTCTGATAGGAGACAGGGTTAGGCTGGAGACTTGGACCTCTGAACCATTATCAGTACCTCAAAGGTGAGGGATTAGTTAGGACCCCAGTTTAGGGTCAGGTTAGATCCCGGTCCACCTCTTTCCTGTTTCAGCTCATCAACTCCTCAAGATTAACCCTGAGTTCAGCAGATATCGTGTCAGGTAAATCTATTCTATACTTACATGCTGATGTTGCTATACTAGTTGTTGTATAGAGTGTTGTTCCTGTATTAATAGTTTACTGACATTGTATACATATCATTAGACAGCGTGACATTTTCACTGGCCCTAAAAATTATCTCCAGTTACCATGGATCCAGTAGCCCAGCTGGCTCTGCAGTTGCAGGGATTATCCATGGAGCTGACGGACATTAAGTCCAAAGTTTTGTCTCCCCTGGAGCAAACCAGAGTTGAACCTAAGGTTGCTCTCCCGGACAGGTTCACTGGTGGGCGAGACAAATTTTTCACCTTCCGGGAGGCATGTAAATTGTATTTTCGGCTTCGGCCTCGATCATCAGGGAGTTAGGAGCAGAGAGTGGGAATTGTTATCTCACTTCTGCAAGGGGATCCTCAATCCTGGGCATTTTCCCTTCCTCCGGGATCCCCGGCTCTACTGTCTGTAGATCAATTTTTTACTGCCCTGGGATTGGTATATGATGACCCAGATCGGGTCTCTCTTGCTGAGACAAAATTACGTAAGATACAGCAGGGAGATCGTCCGGCAGAGGAATTTGCTTCTGAGTTTCGTAGATGGGCCACAGATACTCAGTGGAATGACCCAGCTCTTAGGAGCCAGTTTTGTCATGGGCTTTCTGATAAATTAAATGACGTTTTGGCTCAGTATGAGTCTCCTCCTTCTCTGGAGGCTGCTATGGCCTTAGCTATCCGTACTGATAGACGGCTTCGGGAGAGGGGTGAGGTAACCCCACTCCCTGTTGTTTCTCCACCTACCATTAAAGTCCATTATGTTGAGGTTCCCCTTGTCTGTTCGGATGAGCCTATGCAGTTGGGAGGGACATCATTTCGTAGGAGGGGATTGGCGGTACGCCGCAGGACTAGAAGATGTTTTTTCTGCGGGAAAGAGGGACATTTTGTTGGAGAATGTCCATCCCGTGCCTTGTTGAGCCAAAAGTCGCCGGAAAACTGTTAATCCCAGGTTTGTGGTGGACGACAACCTGGGAGTATGTATTTCATCCGCCAGTTCTTCTCAGTTCCTGTACCAGTGGAGGTGGTAGTTGGTACGAGAGTGGAGAGATTGTCTGTTCTTCTTGATAGTGGTTCCGGGGCTAATCTGGTTGACGCTCAGTTTGCTCAGGCTCAAGGTATGCATCTGAGTGTATTGGTCAAACCGATCCCTAATTCTCCATTGACGACAGGCCTCTCGGCCAAGGTAGCTTTGTTCATGAGGTTCATAACATTGACCTTCGGGTAGGGGCAATACATAGGGAACAATTATCTTGCTATGTGTTGGAGGGTCTACCTACTCCCATTGTGTTGGGACTTCCTTGGTTGGTTAAACATAACCCTGTGATTAATTGGCAGTCCAGAGAAATAAGCCAATGGGGTGAGTTTTGCAAAAGCAACTGCATGAACACAGTCATCAGTGCGGTCGTGCCTAGTACATTGCCTCCTTTTTTAGAGGATTTTGGGGATGTTTTCTCTGAGGAGGGGTGTCAGGAGTTGCCTCCTCATCGCGTGTATGACTGCTCTATTAATCTCCTTCCTGATGCTAAGTTGCCTAAAGCTGGTTGTTTAATCTTTCTGGTCCTGAGAGGCAGGCTAT